>DWME01000735.1:0-30115 GCA_018244795.1 Parelbella ahira ahira
GCACACGGTCGGAGTCTTCCTTGATATAGCGAAGGCCTTCGACCGTGTGTGGCATATTGGGCTTCTCTACAAACTAATGGATACGTCCGCGCCGGCGCTGTTAGTTAGGTTAGTAGCGTCGTTTCTCGATGAGGCTCGTGCGCTCTATGCCTCTCGTAGAGGTCAAGGACGCTACCTCAGACCCACGCCCGATTCGTGCGGGTGTGCTACAGGGCAGCTGTTGGTCGCCGCTGTTATACGCAATCTACACCAACGACATCCCCACTCTCGAGGGTCACCTACGGGAGGGAGAGCGCGATGTCCAACTCGCGCTGTTCGCCGACGTCAGCGCGTTCTTTTCGTCGTCCCGCCGAGCAGAGCTCGCTGTTGATCGGATGCAGCGCTTGCTCGACTTGCTTCCAGAGTGGCTGGACAAGTGGAGGTTGGCCGTCAACGTCGGTAAGACGGTCGCCACACTGTTCGGTCGCAAGCGTATCCTGCCGCCGCCGCTGAGCTTTCGTGGCCGGGTGGTAGCGTGGAACCCCGTCGTGAGGTACCTCGGTTGCCATATCTATCGGTCGTTGCGTATGATGCCGCAGGTGGATCACACGGTCCACCAGGCGCGCGCCGCACGATCGATGCTCCGACCGATATTGGCTTCGAGGTTACCCATACATATCAAATTGCGGGTGTACAAAACCTACATCCGTTCACGTTTGACTTACGCGGCGCCGGGTTGGTGCACGTTGGTCCGTGAGTCGCAGCGAGCGCGTCTCCGAGCGCAGCAGTGCCTGACTCTCCGAGTGATCGTGGGAGCGGGCAGCTACGTCAAGAACGACGTGCTAGAGCGCGACCTGAAGGTAGAGCCATTGAACAAGTTCGTGGCCCGTGTGGCCCGGCGTATGTACGACCGGGCCGATAACGGACCACACCTACACCTCAGAGGTATCGCGCCTCTTCATGCTCGTCCCCCTGACGGCAGGTACCCGCTCCCGCAGGAGCTGGAGAGGTTGAACGAAGCCGATTAGCACATTCGGTCGGCCGAGTGACGACCACATGTCTTAACACCGCCCAAAAGGGCGGGATATAAGCGATCACCGGGGGGCAGTCAACCCCCCGAGACTGCCCGGGTAAAGAGGGGATCCTCGAGGCCCGCAGACTCGTATCCATGCGGCGACTCTACGCCGCGGGTATGAACGATAAACGTCCGTCCGTCCGGTCCGCTATTCAAACAAAAGCTGTCCATTCTGCTACTACCTCCTCTTTTTTATTTATGTTATTATCGTTAAAATCGTTATTCGAATTATGTTTTAACATTGCTAATTCCTCCTTTATTTCTGTTAATTGATTCTCGGGCACATAAGTTGCTTTAATATTTTGAACTTCATTTTGCATTATTAGAATATCCTTTAGCAATCGGGTCACGTCAACATGATCAAAAGTAACCGGCGGGAGTTTGTTCAAATCCTTCGCGACAAATATTGGTACATGTTCAGGGTCAATTTGTTTAAATACAGATATCACGTCATATAAATCTCTTTGAGCTTTTCCACACCTTTTTCTTTGTACTTTTTTATGTTCTTGCGTAAGCGAGTCAAAAAGCAGCTATCTCAATATTCTCCACCGTAAAACTAGTGTTGCAAATTCTCACCATACTTTCTTCATCCATCACATCCACCTTATTTTGAATAAAGGCCAACAGTTCACATATCACGATATTACATGATTTACACTTGATTACATCCGATTCCATCGTTTTTAGTTACTATCGCCACCGTAGTAACACTTAACACGTCTGTCCGTCCTAATGCCTACTGGAATTCTCTGCCAGTCAACCCTGGGTGATGGAGAGAGCATAATATGGTAGAGCATAAAAATATAATACATAAATAGGAATAAGTAGGTACCTACCTACATGTAATACGTTATAAAAGTGTTTGTTAGACTGGGTAGGTGGCGCTGCTATTTGTATCTCATAGAACTATTTTAATGACATTTTTGTGTATTTTCTCGGTAGTCCCTGCAAGGTTTGAATTCACAAATGAACCCGGTAGGTGGCGCTGTGTGTGTAGTCGGTGTGTCACCAAATTTAATTTTCTGAGCAATTGACAACATTAAATAATTTTAAACGGTCCTTTAAATTTTTTTACACAAACGTGGATTCGTAATTATGGAATCTCAATATTAAAAAGTTTAATTTTGAATTTAAATTAAACTGCTTTCCCGGGCAGGACGGCGTCTGCCGGGTCCGCTAGTTATTCATATTTTAATAATTTGTCAGATATTTATATATACATACTCCTTCAGCATCTGCGTTCCCTCCCCCTAACGTATGGTACCACGACCTTCCTATAAAAAAAATCTCAACAATTGTCTAACTACCAAATTATTGTTTTTACTTCCTACAACAAGAGGTCTGCTAGTGTGTATAGCCATGAAAAATTATTACAAGATCCAATTATTTTAAAATTTAAACCGTTACTTCATTGTGTCTAACTATCCTTGTCTAACTACCAATTGAAAACTTTATTTTGTTCCTCCAATAATGTAATCTTACGTATTTAAAACGAATTACGTAACATCACACCTGTAAACTCCGAAGGAGTAGGCAGAGGAGTGTAGTGCATTCCCACGTTTCACCAGTTACGTTTACGTGCCATGGAATAGGTGGTGTGCCTATTGTCCTACACCAGACACAGATCTAGATTCCGAGTCACTATTCGAAATTTTAAATTAGACAAATCCAATAATACCCGAACCGGAATTTGAACCCAGGACCTCCCGATCGGCAGTCGCGTTTGCAACCACTCGACCAACGAAGCAGTCAATAACGAATTAACATACATTGTAACATACATGTATTTGAATTCGAAATTCGATTTGCTCATTACAATACTAACCACGTCCCATTAGTACCTACGTGACAGATAGGGGCATTACCTGTTGGCCAATTGAGAGACAAATTTATATATATGCGAATTTATTACATGGAATGTTTCTAGATTTAAATCACAAGTCTGCCTATCTCGTGTTAGTTTAATTGTATACCATGTATTGGCGATTATTGCAATGTATCAAACATTTTTTCATAGCCTCTTGACAGTAATGTGTAAGACCTTATGTTCCATTTTATTATGTACATTACCAGGCATAACGTAAAAAACTATAAACTGAATTACATGCATCACCTAAAAACAAATACCTAGAGTTATTTGGCACTCAATACCCTCATCCAGAGCTGTAAGGAATCTGCTGTAAAAATATATGTAGAGTTCTGGGAATATTGTTGTACTAAAGTATTATTTATATAAATGTCATTTACAAATTAGTGATTTAAAGCAATTCGATTGCTTCAGTTGGGACCAGTGAAATAAAAATGTTGAATAGACAACAAATACCAGGGGTAGTAAAGGCTATTGTAATGTCTGCCTATTAGTTTCGATACTATCCACATTCAAAAAGATTATAAAGCGGACACACAGGATATAGAGCTGTACAAATAATGACTAATTCTTATCATTCCACATTTTCCAATTCAAATTATCTACTAACCCGGTTGCTAAAAACATTGTGGGCAAGTGGTAAACTGACCAAAATTTCAGCCATGAAAAATTATTCCAAGTATAGATCCAAGCAAATGGCTCATCAAAAACTAAACTTCACTATTGAAATATAGGGAGTTTTGACTGTTGTATGTATATTGGTTGATTCAATGGTTTAGGTTGGTTGGATGTATTTTAATGATATGATTATAATAGAAAGTAATTGTACATACGTAAATGCCCTTTATTCATAAAAACATAATAACAAGGCTTCAGCTATTGAATGCTTTATCCCTTACACATAATATTGAGAACGACAGAGACAGAACATACAATATCTTGCACTGCCTCATGTCCTTCATGAATAGGTACCCACTTTTTTACTAACCCTATAGATATCCCAATACAATTAAGAAAAAATAAAAATACAATTAATATTTTCATGATCTTATATTATTTTTATCACCTACTTTGTATATTCCATTGTTTGTTACAATTACTCAAATTGTAGAAATCTACTTCAAACACTAGATAATATAAATACAATTAAATTGTTATAATATTTCATAACTAGCATTTGTTCTCAACAAAACTGTCAGTAGCGGCAATGAAACATATTGTTAGTACCGAACATCAATCCCGAATATACTTCATATTTTGAATATTATTGTGCAAGCAAATTTAATACATAAAAATGATTTATTACAAACCAACATGTGTTTAACTCTTCAAACTATAGTTGGTATATTGTATTAAAACACCTAATTTATAAATAATGGTAAACAGTTTTCACTGTAAAAGAAGTATATAATAACATCTTAATTCTAACGTTACATTACATTGAGAAGTAATTGGTAAAACTATTTATAAGACATTTGGTATGTTTAGAAATATCAATAATGAATATTATTTGGTAATAAATGTTTATAAAGATAACACCCTTAAATGTATTACATATATAATAAACTTAGATCTGACAAAACTTAAAAGTTTGAAAACACCTGTTTTACAATATAATTAAAACCCTTGTAAAATAAAATATAGCAATCTTTACAACACACACTGAATATCATATTAGTACACTTTTTGTGTTCATTGACTGGTACAGTAAGCATATAACTGATATTCATATTTAGTATGAAATATATAGATTAGTTATTATCTTCTATCTGTCAACACATGGTTTCACAAAGAGCATCAGTACATTTCTCTGTGTGTTCATTGTTTGACTTCTATTTCTTGATGTCACTCAAAATATATATATATACATGCTACTAGCATGTAGACTTACTCATTAATATGATTCCTTTCTATGACCATTCCCACTAACATTCAATGCAATACATGACAATCCTGGTAATATTGTATTATCTGGTTTATTCATGTGGGCTTTCCACAATTAACATTATTGATTGGTGTTGTTCAGTGTCTGTATGTATTGTAGGGACAGTTCGTAAACAATCTATCTGATGGGATGCCCAGTCCTTTTTCTGGCAGAATGTGGAACAATATGGTGTACGTCGGCACAAAGAGCATTCAGCTGATGCATCTCTATTACAATTGGCACACTTTTTGACTTCTGCATCATTAACATTGTGGAGTGCCACTGTCCCCCCGTCCACTTCTACAGTTGCCGCGAGAAGAGCAGATGCTCGGTCTTGCTCATAACGCTCTAAGTTCCTTGTATTAACTGTTCTCACTTCCTCCATACATTGTTTAACATCAGTCCCGAGTCTCACAAGTGTACTTGCAACATCTTCAAGCCGTTTTATCACACCACTCAGATCTGGGAGACCTGCATTGACCCCATTTGTTTCTGCTGTGGTTAGTAAGTGATAATCTGGGTTGCCTTCTAATCCATCGGCTATTGATTGCCATGCTTCTTTAGAGTCACTATTATTACTGTTCTGATTAATATTATCCATATCTTCGTCCCCTATTGGGTCTTCTATTATTTTGACTTTTAATTTCTTTTCTTCTGCTTCTTCAGGAGTACACCTCCTCTTTCTTTTATAGGGTGTGAAGAGCCTCACAGGACCTATTGCTGTTTGATCATCACAACAGGCTCCACAAGTGCAACTAGTGGCATGTGGCGTAAGAATGCCTTCGTCAATCAATGCTTGTAGACTTTTTCCACCAAATCTTATTGATCTTTTCCAATCTTTACTGGACGCTCTACCACACATAGCCTCAAACTCACTAGGGGTAAACCATTCGACGCCATATTTGATGCACTTGCCACGTCCTCCTGATCCCAACTTACGTTTGTGGAGTTCTGCCGAAGTGTTCTTACAGCGTATCGGGAGCACGGCCTTATTTGCGGTTTCAGCCCAAAGCTTATGAGCGGTCTCGGCCCACGTCCTATTCGCTGCTTGAGGTGAAGCGGGACCGGCTTCGGTCTCTTCAATTTGAGTACTGTTTTGGGGAGTACCTGAATTTTGTATGACAATATGCGTCGCCTTTATGTCCTCCGCGACTGCCCCACCGGTAATGAAGCCGTTGTCAACACATAACATAGGCTTAAAATGCGAGTGTAGATCCGTAATAACATTAAAAGTAGTCCCCGTAATAAGGGTGCCCACCGGCAAGGACACGGGGACGGTGACGACGCCTTCAGAATCGCTCGAAAGTCTCGCTGTCTTGATACCGTTCGCTAAAACAGCACCGCCATTATTCGGATCGGAGTTATGCTCGGCTGCCGTCGACAGGGAATCGGCGTCGGATCCTTCGGTTATATCCGGCATAGCGACGTTGTCCGAACTTCTAGTCGCCGCCATTGCTACGGCTCACACAGAAAATTCCACTGGGGCTGCGCGCACCTGTTTCGTCAGCGTCAAATGCGCGCAAATATATTGCGCACATCTGCAAATTCGTTCCGATCGTATGTGCCACCCGTGATAAAGAAATTAAAATCGCGATTCTAACGAGTATGTTGCACGTTATCCTCGGTTCACTCGTATTTTTAATGTCTTCAGTATACGACACAATTTCAATATGTATTCGTTATTAATCTCACGGGAATTTTGAAAACAGCTGATCAATTAGTAAGCCGACCTACAACAGTAACATGCCGACTTTACTTATTTATACATAGCCTTTGAACTCATAAGATTGATAAATAAAAATCGAAATATGTACCTAGTTAAAATGCATAAATTCAGTACGACGGTATATATCAAAACAGATAACCTATAAATACAAAACTTACCTACCTGGGAGATTAAAATTATCAAGGTATCCTCTAAGAAAGTCATTGTCTTTTATTACAACCAACAGTTTCAGAGCAAATTATTGCAAAATATGGAAAAATCACTGAAAATGTAAATGTAAACACTGTGATATTGGACAGATAAAAAATGTTAGATACACATTTAAACAAGTTGACAGCTAACTTTTTCTGCCATTGTTCAAACGTTCAGTTATTGTGTACAGCCCGTCCTCAATAAACTTAGAACTTCGGTAATAATGTGACGCGCAAAAAATCGTTTACCTAGTTTGATCTCTTTCATTTATATATGGTTTGCTTTTTAATGTCTTTATAACATTTTTTTACGACGTGGCGTGAGCATTTATCTAAAAGTATACTAGATGATAAAAGATGTACAAAATATTTTTTTTTTGTACGGAGAATTTGTACAGAGAATATATTCAGATAACATTACGGTTTGGAACACACATTACAAAATATTTACAGGGGTGCAATTGCACAAAGAAAGAGTAATGAAAGATATCAGAGGCTATGTAATCTGAGACAACATTGACCCACACATAATTAACTAACACGTTATGCACGGGATCTCATTTGATGGACTATCTGATAGCGCACCACAGGAACTCTTTGGTAGGCACAATATTGTTTTTTATTTTCAAATTGGTATCATTTATTAAAATTGGAAAAAAAAGGTTGTTTTTTTACATTTTATTAAAGCATGATCAGTATGTACAATATAATAATATTTAAGATATAAAACAAAAACAAATCACCCATTTAAAATGTCCTAGGCCGCATTAAAAAGAAAGGTCAAACAAGTTTCCCGTATACTGGGCTTGTCACGTAATGTAATGAAATAATCGATATTTATAGTAATGGATGGGCTTAAGATTTTGTTCTCTTAAATCTCGTTGTTTACTTTCTACCTTGAGATACCGTAATATAATCAATAATTTCAACTTTCGATGCAATACACTTGTTAAAGATGACTAGTTGCCGAAAACAATACATTTCAATAACCGTTATTTTGTTTTTCAATCCTCATATCCTTTTTATAGTCATTTTGGCCGGACGAAAACAGTTGATAAATCTCGTCTTAATAAGTAAGCCGGTGCACTCGATATGATAATGGTCTTATTAGGTACTCCCAAGGGTCGATTGTCTGGTAAGGGTTTTATTTTAAGTAAACAAAATTAATACAAATGTAATATATTTATGCACAATTATTAAGTAAATACAAAACACTACAAAGTATTGCTAATGGGGTAAACCGATGGACGAATCAATGGATAAATGAGACAAGCCAAGTGGACTTTCGAGTGTATAATTTGAAATTTGCATGCATTTCAGCATTCATGCATCATTTTCATCGCAGCTTTCCATTAAGCATAATTATAAATAATATGCTTAATAAAAGTTGATTATACGTTAAGACACGGCTTAATAACCGAAAACATGACGTCTGTAAATCCTGAAGGAGTAGGCAGAGGAGCGTAGTAGACTCCCACGTTTCACCAGTTACGTTTAAGTCCCATGGTGGTGAGCCTATTGCCATGCACTGGGCTCAATGCCAGACTCGAAATCACTGCTAGAAATTCTAAATTAGAAAAATCCAATAGCATGCGACCCGGGATTTGAACCCGGGACTTCCCGATCGGTAGTCGCGCTTGCAACCACTCGACCAATGAGGCAGTCAAGTTTTTAATTAGAGCATTTAATAAACAATTTTCGATTTCGATTTTATTCTGGCTGATTATTATTAATTATCACTTATTTTTAGATGAAATACTGGCATTTATTAAGGTGGATTTTTGAAGTTTTAATAATAAATGGAGAAAACCTAGTTCTGTTTCCATGGTACCTTCAATTGTTTACTCTTGTTGTCTTGTTATATTGTAAGGGTATTTTCACCTGGTTTATTGCATAACACATTATTTATTTTATTATTTATTGTCTAGGCAGGTTCTAAAATGGGCAGATTTAAAATAGTGGCATTCTCTACCAGTCAAAATAGATTAGAGATCCCTAATATTGACACATTAAAAATAAATAGCACTGTCAGTCAGCTGTCACACCAGCATATTCCATTTGTGACATTTCAAGATATAAAGTGTTAGTCCCTTCAGCGAGTTTTAATAACTTTTTAGGAGTTTCTGCATCACTATTTTCCTCTTCTATTTGCATTGCAAAATGATGCCGTCTAATATGATCAGCTCGTCGAGAAGCTGATAAAAATCTATTATCACAGTACTGGCAGGGATATGGTTTTTCTCCTGTGTGGGTTCTTGTATGATAAAGCAATGACTCCTTGCTAACAAACTTGCCTCCACAAATGGTGCAATCGAACTTCTTCTCTTGTGTGTGCTTCACTATGTGAGCTTTCAATCTACTCCTCGCCCAAAATTTTTTATCACACCACTTACAAACATGAGCTTTGTAGTTTCCATGCTCGTATTGTATATGGACTCTTAAGGATACTTTCTGGGTATATTTCTTATTACAATAATCACAGGTGAACTTCGCTTGTGAGGGACTTGCTCTTGTCTTTTGACCGCATATATTCAGATCTATGTGCTTTTTGAATGTCGTTTGACTTTTATATACTCTCCCACAGTCCTCACAAACAATTCTACTGTAATGGCCAATTTCATGCATTTTTAACGTATGCCGATTATGAAATGTTTTCCCACATTCAGTGCAAACTATGGTGCAATGACTTTGATATTTATGAGCTTCTAATAGTCCCACAGAACCAAATCTTCTATTGCAAATTGAGCATTTGAAATCTTTGGGTGCATGGACTCTAATGTAATGATTGCGTAGATTTGATAAGGAGGGATATACTCCCTTGCACATTTTACATCTAAGGGTTGTTCGATCATTTTTATCATAAAGCATATCACTTGTCTTAAGTGGGACTGAGCAAAAGTTATTTCTTTTACGTTTCGGCTTATCGATTTTTGTATCAGATTTTATTTCATATTTCATTTTAATGTGTGAAATGGAATTTTGTACATTAACTATTGGTTGTGGGTTCTGTAACGATTCTAGCCGCCTAGAAGCCGATGATAACGATGTGACCGGGTTTTTCACATCATAGTACTGTTGTATAGAAAAATCAAAAGGATTAATTGTTATGAATAAAGAATTGTAGAAATATAAGTTCTCTGGACTGTTTTCTATGCATGATGTTAGTTTTTCGAGGCAGTTTCTAACTGTAATCGAGTTTTCCTTTGACATTGTAACAAACTTGTAACTGGTGACTGCTGATCTCACACATTGCTTACATATGGTTTCAAATGTTGATATTATGTTGAACACCTGAAATAAATAAATATTAATAATATTAAATAAGAAAATGAAGTTAAGTTTTAAACATAGTTTTTTTTAAATATTGTTTTTATTATTATCGTTATTTTCAAAATGACTCATATTTAATATACTGAAGTAGTAATAAACTAAAGTTTCTCTATGAAATTAGGCAATAACATATACAATATCAAATACGTATTTATAATAAGTTATTAAACAACCTTATGAAACATTGCAAAAGAAATTCTAGTATATGATCTAATAATTATTTCACTCAGATTTGGATTTATATATTATATATGCTGACGTTATCTTAACCTGTCTCTTAGACTGACTACCTGTACAAACAATGGTTACAACCATTTTTCATTTTTTATGTACACTCCTTAGCCTACATAATTCTGGAGATAAATGTTTATTAACACAAATAAATACTAAACGTAATATCACGCCTGTAATCCCCGGAGGGGTAAACAGAGGAAGTGCAGTACACTCCCACATTTTACCAGTTACATTTACGTCCCATGGAATAGGTGGCGATCTGAGCCTATTACCCAACACATCCAGACTACAAGCCATTAGTAGAAAATCTATATTAGATAAATCCAATAGCACCCGACCCGGGATTTGAACCCAAGACCTGATCGGTAGTCGCGATTGCAACCACTCGACCAGCCCGTCAGTATAATTTAACGTTTTCCAATTATAAATAATTTACATACCTCTTCACCTAACAGACAAGACAATATATCTGATAGCTTCAGTGTGTTTTCTAAACCATTTTTCTTTAAAACAACCTTATCTTCAATATGAACTGAGGCCTCGTCAGCCGTTTCAAAACATATACAACAAAATTCATAGTTCTTGTTCAATATATTGTTGAGAACTACTTTAATGGATGACATAGCTTCCACCGATTATAATTTAAAATATTGAGAAATTACTCAGAACAAAAATATATAAAAAGATATAAAAACATTCACCACAAAACAGCGTCAATATAGAAATATTTGCCGATTACCCACAATATCCGCATTTGACGTTTTGTAATTCTAACGTCAAATTAATATTCACTGACACTGATTATCAAATCTGACAGCCAATTCAAATTTATATAGGAAAAAAAATGTCAAAATACTAAAAGAAAATATAATACATTTATTCTTACAATATTATAATCATCATATTACTATAGTAGCATATTGAGTTCTATTTTCATTAATTTACGTGCAAATTTGTATACAGAATATTTACAATGCAGTAAATACATTTTGTCCACAATTGACACGAGAATACAGGCGTCGACACCCATTCCTAAATTTGTTTTATATAGATACATTTGCACGTTAGTTAGTGGAGATAGAACGCAAGATGTTATTAATGTGAAAGTCTCTGCTCTACTAGAAATGGAGCTTAAGTTTATCAGAAAGCCTTCATCTTTATATATTTAAAATACTTCTTCCAAATTACTTATAATGAAGTAGCCAGATATGCGAAAACTTAGTACTGACATAATATAATGAAAATAGAAATATTGCGAATTAAACGTCCCGTCACACTATATCTATATGAAACTACACTTCTATAAATACATACATGAATATATTATAATATCAAGCAGGTTACAATTTTCTGCTATGTTTCTAATCACCGATAGCGTACACACATTAATTATTGTGTATTTAATAGCGTGAACCATACAACCCAAAAACATTACAAAATTCAACAATTTCTAGAAATCCAAAGAAATACCGATTTCTGAGTTTCCTTAGATATTAAATTGTGCACGTAAAAGAATATCGTTTGGTTCAAATCAATGAGTATATCACGTTTACTCTTGAGTCTTGACTCTATTGATATAATATAAACTTGAATATTTGCCAGTCAAAGTATAAGGATTCCACTAAACAACAGTATTAAATTATACAAAAATTAAAACTTTAAATAAAAGGCTATCTAACTGTAAAGGACTGAGTACTGGAGCAGGGCTGACTATCGGGTGGTTTACCCTATACAATTATGTATTTCAACATCACTACGTTATTACTGTTTTCATACCCCAGCTTACTGTAATCATATAATTGAATGATTGATCATTTTTATCGGGGCGGATTATATCAAATATTATTGTTCCCGGACACAAGCATTGCTTATCTATGATCCCATGGATTTAATGAAATTAATATTATCAGTATCTGTGCCAGTCTGTCGGCTGCCTAGCGGTGTGGGGGTGTGTATTGTTGTTTGGAATTAATTTTAAGAATAACGTGAATTATAAAATACCAAAAAACAATTTATTATGTGTAATTAGTCATAAACTAAGTGACTATCGATACTGACTGAATAAAACTCCTAAGGTAAGTCATAAGTTATTAATTTTATATTTGAACTTCAGTGGTTATCCAATCATTTACATCATCTTTTTGGACTCCAAAGCAATGACAATTTTCTTTGAGCTAATTATTAATACAGAAAAGGTTTCGACATATTATTATTTTTCTTTTTCTTAATTAAAATAAAGTCAGTACAAAATAGTGAACTACCAATATCACAATTTGAACACATTTTTGAAAAATATCCCTGATATATTTATCCTGTTACAATTACTTTAAACTGATCTATAAAGGGAAAAGATATGTGGTTTTATGGAATCATTGAAACAAATGTAATTAAATTATAACTCTATTTATTAAAATATGTTTATTTATGAGGAAATGTTTTTCAACATTACAATATTGAGTTTTAAATACATGTCATAATAGAAGGGAAATATTTTAACACGACCAATGTACATTATTTGTCAGTTTATTTCTAAATGAGCTTGGCTTCTAAGTGCTGTGCAAATATGAGAAAAAGAAAACATTTCCATGATAAAAGAATTTATTTTGTAACAAAAATATTAACATCATTATGTTGTGATTCAATACAGAAGTCTATTTTATAATGAAGGCGGCTAAAAGGTATTTTAAAAGTTGTGTAATATGATAGATGATGAAAATTTTGAATTAACTGAATAAGTGAACCAATGATTTGTACTCTAGGTGCAGCTTATTTACTACCGTTTGCCGAGTATGGTTATTTTTAATTTTAAACATTTCAGCCATTTAGTTTAGAATTGTAAAGTGTTCCTTTTTTGTTCTGATATGCAATGTATGCTTTAATGTATATTAAAAACATGGTGCAAATCTTGAACTCACAAGATAATTGTATAATCTTGGTAGATCCCTTTCGGAGTAAGCAGTGTGTGAGATACTTCTTCTACTTCCTCTTTATTATTACTTTTTATTCTTTTCCACACACACTGGTTACAAAAAATTAGCATTACATAACTCTAGACATTGAATTATTTTGATAATAAATTATTTTGATAAAAAATTATTTTGTTAATTTAATAATTAAATTATTTTGCTAATTTAATAATTTGATTAATTAATGATTTTCGTCAGGCTATCCCTGACTCTCACGGCAGCCTGACAGTATAGCACACCCACATCCTTGTCACAGCAGTCATACTTTCAGCTTTGTTCAATATAATTGATTTCCTTCATATGTATGGTAGTCTGATGTTACATAGCCTTAAAACTTACTCTGAAAATAGTTTATCAAGCTCATAAAAATCTGATGAGTATTTCTAGAGATTTGCAGTTTCAAAAAATAAACAATTTGTCAGTTTTACTGTGTTAGTATTGATATGTTGCTTATCAATGCAATGATATTGAGATGATATGTCATACTAAAGTTCCTATGTTATGGTTGGAGTACATTATAAAATAAATCAGTCAATAATTCATTCTGTTTTTTTTTTTAATGTAAAGGTCATCTATGCTATAGATTAAATATATTTTGTTGAATGCCAGTTATAAATTTGAAGTACTACTCTTTGTTTTTATTAGCATTATATCTATACTAGTTTGCAAATTATCAATTACACTTTTAATTCAGTGTCATGCAAATGCACTGACTGGCCAATGTTTGTAATAGTTTAACAGTAATTACATTTATAGGCATCTACTACAGTGCCTATTTGATGTCTAGTACTAGTCTTGCCTGTTTGATGGTTAATTAAAAGTATGTTCTTTTTTAATACCTCATGCATTAGAAATGTTTAAATCTTGGATATATTAAAATGTAACAGCACTCTTGTAATCCCCAAAGGGGTAGTCAGAGGAGTGTATTACACTCCTACATTTCACCAGTTACGTTTAAGTCCCATGGAATAAGTGGTGATCCTATTACCATACACTGGGCACGAATCCAGACTCCGAGTCACTACTAGAAATTCTAAATTAGAGAAATCCAATAACACCCATCCCGGGATTTTAACCCATGACCTCTCGTTCGGCAGTCATGCTTACAACCACTAGACAAACAAGGCAGTCTCTGATAATTGTAAACACTATGATATGTAATTAATAAGGGTAGAGTCCATGTGAACAGTTTATTTTGTACTTTGGCTTGCTGTTATCATATGTTCAAATATATACTTATTAATATAGATAACATATTGTTCTGGTTTAGTCATTATTAATTAGGCAAAATATTTCATAAGTCCTTATTAAGTCATCCCATTTGTAATGAAGATAACTCTTTTAATTGGTATAATATATAAATCCAAATATTTTGTTCACACTTCATGTAAAGTATTCATGCATTTCAATACTATAAACATTGGTTAATTGGAAATATACATATAGGTATTTTCATTATTACTTTATTAACTTTAAAATATGGACTACTTTAGACTATTATAGAATTTAAAGAAATTGACTGTCTCGTCGGTCTTGTGGCTGCCAGCGCGACAATCGATTGAGAGATCCAGGGTTCCAATGCCGGGTCGGCTACTGTTGGATTTTTCTAACTTGGATTTCTAGTACTTTCTAGTAGCACCTCAGAGTATTCTGTTCCCGATGTATAGCGATACACTCACCTCATCTCTGCCAGCATGGGATGTACGTAAACAAACTAGTGAAACGTGGTAGTGTACTATGCTTCTCTGACTACCCCCTCATGGTTTACAGACGTCACGTTAAGAGGAAAAATATGTCGAAGATCCTGGAATTCGGAACAATCGCGAATCGGACCAATTACAAATAGGACCAAATGAGGTCTGAACCCCATTTGGCCTCTCAGGGCCCAGTTTGTCTGAACAAACTGTGACAATTTATTTATATTTTTAATTGTACTAAATGCGAATTGGACCTATAGCCTAGACCCAAATATTAATATTAGCGTAAACAATAATTTTACGCCAGTAACATTGATATTAAGTATGCCAATCTTTTATTGACAATACCATTGACTTCCGTCTGGAAGGGTTAGAAAAATCAGAAGTTAAAAAAATGAACATAGTAATTGAATAACAAAGCAATAAATTAGTAATTACCATTTTATCTCCACATACGGAAAACTTTCTTTGTAGAAAAATAATAACAAGGGCCAAAATTGAATTTCTTTAGTGATATAATAAAAAATGAAAGATAACGATAAGAACCAACTGTTACATTACATAGCATAAGGTATCCATCATCGGGTGACATTGTTTTGACGTACCTCCAATGGAAAGGAAATTTAAAAATATCTCAAGTATACGAGACGGTGGCCTTGTCACGGTGGGTAGGGATTTCCTTGTTTTTTGCTCTGAATGATTTTGCACATCTTTGGCGAGACTGTTTTGTTTTATTTGTTTCCTGGAATATTTTTAAGCAATGCAACCTCGTCGGACTTACGTGCATTTCTAAGTAACATAGTAAAATAGAAAATCTCAGTACTCATCTTACGTTCATATTCGACTCCATCATAGTGCATCTCGACATTGATTTAGCCGCTCGTTTAAACCGGTACAGTTGGTGACTGACTAAACTTAACTCCGTTGATAATGACTAAATTTCGTTGATTGTATCCGATATTTGCAATCAGTTTCATAAACAATACATATATATTTACCAACAGACAACTGCCGGATATGATCATATAGCAAATCGATCGAAAGCCAACTACAATGGACCACCAATATCGTCATACTAATTTAACATTGTTTTGCAACCAGTACCGTCGATTGTGTTTCTGACACTGAAAATTAATGTGTATGAAAGCTGAATGAACTGTGCTCAATGTGCTCATGTTTTCACAAGATTGTTAAACAATTTCGCAATATCTTCAGGTATTCCAGTAATTTAACAGGAAGACACGGTAACGAGAATATTCCCCTGTGTTTCTGTATTTATCACGAAACAAGAATGTTTCGTTGCATAATTCCGAGTTGCATCTAACATGCCGATTGCTTAGTAAATTACGCCAATTATAAAAGCAATGCATCAAATAATAATCGATGTAAGAAATAGACAATCTTTATTTTCTGGAATACTATGGCACCTATAAGCAACAAATAAAGATATACGTAAAAGTTAAACGAACACAAAAAGAAAGCAAAAATGCAATTATCTATATAATGTCACTTTATACTAGACATTAGTATCTTAGAAGGGAACCAAGAATTAACTTAATTATAATCATCGTTTTTCGCAGTGCATCTGGTAACTTTAAATACCCGCAACATTTATTTAGCAATACCTACAAACAGTAATTATGGCTCACTAAAAACTTATAAGGCATAGAACAAATAGACCAGACCATCCGGAAATGTCCAAAGAGTATATTGTATATCTTTAAAAATTTGTATTCACCTTTGCTATTACGACGATAATAGAAGGCAATTCTGCAAGGTATAATAGAAGGTAATAGTTAGTTGAATTATACCTGCTGTAATTTTTTTGCTTTGATAAACAGAGTTATCTTATGAAACAAAGTGATATTATAGTCGATTATATGTGTACATATTTACATATATCGTTTCCTTTCTACCAGATATCAGCAGTCGTTTTGCTATCTGAGAAATGACGTAATACCTGAATTCTTGACCACATGATCTAGTTAGCGGTCGAAATCGAATGGAACGGTATTCGAAATATCAGAATATATCTATCTGCATATCAATCCGGCTTAAACCAGTTTTATATCCATTATTAAACCGGTATCGCAAAGTTGTTTCGTTACGTTTTTGTTCGTACATTTTGGAACGGCTATGCGAATATTTTAAGTGGTGAATACAAATTTCTAGTTCTTGGCGATTTATTATGACGAAATGCCGTGTTCAAGTTGAGAGGTTTGTATCGATTCGCAAGAGACTTGGGCCTTTCGTTCCGTGGTAGAGGCGTGGTGGTTACAGTACCTAAATCAAGTTTCCTAACTCGGTAATACATGCAACGGTCAATGAATTCTGTTTATATCAAGGCCGGTAACGAGTCGGCCGTACAAGTTTATTTTTGGTGATTAAAAATATACGAAATTACTTAAATGAATATGAGTTTTTGCAATTTGCTAAACAGCAATCAAATTTGAGAATAATAATTTTTATTTCAGGTGTTACGGAACAACTGCAAGTTTCACAAAATACTGTGTGCTTTCCATGCGAATGATGCAGTATTGTTGGTTAAATCGTTTTTAGAACTATTAAGAAATATATACCATTCATAGCTTTACCAACAGACATGGTAATAAAGAAACATTTAAAGTAAGACAATCAAAAGGTAAACATGACATTTACTAGCAACCCCTAAGCCCCAAAATATTCTCGAAACGTCGTGAAATGACTCGAAAAAATGTTAATAATAGTGTTCATTTGAATGTTTAAATGTCATTGCTAAACGTTTACTGTTCATCTTGTCATGACTCATATTCTACTTTTTCACCTAGGTTTAGTTCTGATCCCTAAATTTTAGGACCCTTTTTCCGAATAACTTGTTTGTACATTTGTGTTAAACAGAGAAGAATCAGGAGGTAGTTATGTTGAACGAGATTTTTTTCTCGCGAGCGTCCCTCGGGCGTCGTGAAGTAATCACGTTGGAAAGAACCCACGGGGTACTACGAGGCTACGAATTGAATTGTAAGTGAAGCTTCTGCGTAAAAAGAGTCAGAATTAGTCCAAACGATAGTCTTACGAGACTACTTAATGATGTATAGTTACTTTTGATTATTATATGATTTTTTATTATTTACCGTTGGGCGAATAATTTGTAGTCCACTTAGTCCGATTGACCAGGCTGTAATCACAATTGCTTTATTTCCAATTGAATATAAATATCAGGGAGTTCTTAAGATATTTAAAACCAGAACAATATTATCAAAAATTCTTCGGACTATAAATTGGTGTCAGTTGAAATTTTGTACAAAATAATTATCATGCAATGTTGCTTGTTGAAGATCTGAATATAAGTATGACATATGCAAGTTCATTGCTGTAATAGAGATAAACGTGGCTACCATTCTTACACATTGTCGGAAACAGCAATTAACTCTTGCTACTTTGTTATGGTACTTTTCACATTATAGTGTTTTACACGGTGTTTCTAAACGATGCATCCTATTTGTGTCTAAGCGATTCATGTACGAACGATGTTATTAGGAAATATGGAGCCATTAAAATAAATTAAGGGGTAGAGTTAAATGGTAGAGTAAAGAAACATTAAGATGAGTATTAAAGGTAGAGTCGGAAGAGATAGAGACTCAAGTTCATGTACTTTGTCCAAACTAATTTTGTTCAATGTCCAAAGACGTTTTAAACGGAACACAAGCATGTATGACGACATTGATTAATGCCGAAGGAGAGTTAAAGGAAGCTTATCCGGAGGGTAGTCAGCGGATATCTTTAAACTTTGCTTATCCAATGAGTCTTGAAAATATGAATGTATTTTGTTCTACCACGAACGAAGAATTAACGAATGTTTGAACGATCTACACTTCGGTGACAGTTCGTGCAGTTAGTGTTCGTTAAGTTGCAAATTTAATTGCCAAACCGAACATCTGGCACGCCGTCGTATACGGCTGTGGACTTACACGTTTCGGATGCTGTATCGTCTATTTTTATTGTCGTGCCTCGTGGCGTTCGCCCGTGGCATTGGTGTGCACGAAATGAACCTGGCAAATATTTTGTATCCGTATCGTTCAGTATTTATGATGTGCTGTGTGTGAACCGTTTGTGTGCTTTTGTTACGATCAAGATGAGTAGCGCTAAGCGAACGTTACAGAGACAGGTTTCTATACACGGTAAGTATTTTAGATTTCCTTCCATCATTCACTCTCCGTTATCCTTTTTAAATACGTTCTGTCCAGCTATGTGACAGTATATTTCCTTATCATAGTAAATGATGGATCATTATTATAACTATATGAAAATATTAGATATACATATAAGACTGTCATCACTATAATTTTTATGCACGCATATAAATTCATTGAAGTGTGAAACGGTTGTGCAATACATAATTGTTTTATATACGTTTTTTTGGTTATTGGTAATATAAGTTATTGAACCGATATTGGTTCGGTAACAACAAAGGGAATATGCTGGGGATCGTAAAGTTGGTGGAAAAACCATATATCATAGGACCATATAGATTAGCTGGTCAGTTTGAATCGTTCACGCCGGTGATTCGAGAGCTTGGTGCCCGGAATGGTCAAGTTGTTGTTTTCGTTGTAATTAAGACTGACCTGTTGGTTCAGTTTTTAGTGACCCTGACTGCTGAGCTGGAAGTCATGTATTCGAATCTCGGCCAGGACAATTTTTTATTTGATGAGTCCAAGTGTTTGTTGTGTGTTTATGTGTAAAATTGTCTATATAGGAATGTTTGTGATATTTTTAAGTATATTTTTATTCAGTTCTTTTCCAATATCCCCAGGATTTTAATATTTTTATTAACATCATTTCAGTTCCACGAGTTTTAATCTTATTGTTTGGACGTAACGTCAGATGCACATTTGTTTCATTAAATGTTTTTGTGGTAAATTAGAAGTCAAAATATCAAATACTTTTAAAAATTAAAATTTACACTATTCGTTACATTTAATAGGTGATTGTTAATGTTTATTTACTTGCACTATTCGTAATACCTGATTTATAACAGCAATCAGTGTGTTATCCATTATTTCTATAGTCTTACGAATAATTCATAACATCTCTAATTTATTCAAGAGTTCTTTAAATTATAATCTTTATAAAGATTATTATTCAAACTGTACTTATGTGAACTGCTGGCAAACTAAACGTCAACAACCTTAGTGAATAACAGGACAGGCAAGAGGTTCAAAGTCCTTTCAACTCGACGTACTCGTATATCATCACTGCCAACGAATGTTATCTGTTTTTAAATAATGGTTCAGTCAAAACAGTCAACGTTTTTCGCGCTGACCTCTCGGCCCAACCGGGACGTGACGTAATCATTCGCGCAGAGTACGTCACAGTAGTGATAAGGCGGCCGCGGGTGTGACTTGCCGCGCCCCCTCAGTTCGACCGATCGAATGCGTGGAACGCTCGCGCGGTACGCTCGCCGGAGATTGTAAAAAAAAAAACAAAAGCGCGCGAATTTATACTTGACATTCTGGAATGCGCTTCGATTTTGTCAATCCGTTATCTGTATAAAGTGATTCTTCTTCATAAAAATGAATGACGGTGAGCGAGGTACTAGATTTTTGCTACGCTAAAAAATTTTGCAATATTGCGAAGGCTTGTGACAAAAAAATTTTTTATTCAGCTTGGCTGAAAGAGAAAAATTTGTTTATAGTTATGTCTAACATGATATGATCATAATAATGTAATGTTTTGTGTAATTAGTGTTGCCAATACTTAGTTATAATATTCAATGTGGGATATAAATCCATTATAGTTTATATTGAACGAATATTCTTGTTACAGAATTTTTCCCAGTCTCATTACTTTAAGTTTTGTAACTAAAGGAACGTTTTTTTCTAACTCTGATACCTTATTTTACGAGTTACTTTTGAAGAATAAAACACAATGAACTGGTATGCAGATTGTCTTTACAACCTTTTTAAACTTCGTATGAATAAGATTTCACTTAAAGTTAATAACTGGTTTACATACGAAATGATCGTATGCAGGAAATTTTGTAATTAAAAGCATTAATTGAAATGTAAAATATTACCTTAAAGCAAATTCTCAGTAAGCGTTCCTGTCACTACCAATATTAGTTCATTTAGAACATAATTTAGTTCTCTTCGTGTCACAAGCAATTATTATCAATTAAATCTAATTGCATCCATGCATTTTCAGATTTAAGATGTCAGTGCTTTAATCAACAGGATATTTTGTTAATTATGATATTTATGTTCTTTATCAAATGATTAGACTAATTAACGTTTATAATTAATGATCTTAATAGATTTTTTTGCTATTTGTTGCTAATTATCTATTGATTACGTAACTATTGTTCATGTAATGATGAAGAACATTTTAATGCAACGACCTTTGCGTGATGGTAAATATGTCTCATTGAGGTACAAATTGTATAAAATCAATCACCACAGTTCCTGAATTAAGAATTTATGTAATATCATTATTATTGACTGATGCTCACAGAAAACTTTGTTTATAAAAAATATATTTTTCTTATCATCTTGAGAACTCTATGACGAGAAATTACTTCGGTTTATGGATGGCTATAAAAAGAGAAATAGCCCAGAGATTAACAACGCCTTTATTCAACAGATTAAAAACTGTCTATGTGGTAAATTTCACCAAAATAGGTTCAGTGGTTTTGATGGTCGTGATTTGATACAGTATCTTTCGCGTTAATGCTTTTAAATAGTTATAAGAATTCAGTTACATGTCAATGAAAATTACAATCGTAATTAAGAAAAAAGTAATATCTACTGAAATAGCATTTAAAATATATAATTCTTCGTGTATATTTCTTCATTAAGTAATATTATTTACAACGTAATTGGAAAGTTATTGTGGTACGACATTGGTATTACAATTTATTCGGTTGATATAAATGCAAATGATATTGATTAAGGATATCGCATTTAGCTCGTAGCTAACGTTAGCATGTTCATACATATATATTTGAAAATTCAATATACAATATAATGCTCAGTTTTCCTAGGCAATAAGTAATGTATATAATAGATAGAAAAAATAACTTTTTAACTAGATTATTCAATAACTTAACTACGTTATTAAATTTTTTCATTTCTATGTATATATTGTTTCTGCCGTGACGTGAGGGGAGGGGAGCTTCAATTGTAAATAACTCCGTAAACACATAATTATTATCAACACGGCCATGAATGTAATAATGTTAGTTTGTTCCATTTTGGGAAAAAATATAGTTTTAGTTGCCACATAAGTTGCCAATTGTATGAGATCGCTTGCGATCTCGGGTGGTACGTTAATATAATAAAAGTATACTAATAATTTAGAACAATAATAAAAATATTTAAAAAATCAGTGACCGCCACCTTGTCATTGATTGTATATTATCTGTATCCTAATGTCAAATATTTATACAATCTGCGAACTGCGTCTGCATGTCAAATATTGAACGAGTGTCAGTATCTATCGTACAGAATATTTCTAATTTATAAAAAAGTCGTATGTTATTTTAAAAAAGTTAGTAGAAAAAGCTACTAATATATTATATTAGGGTCAACCCATTTAAAGGCTAATCACTATATTTACAGCGTAATGTTACTTCTGGAATATCGCTGCGGCGCGCCGCGTTTTGATTGTTACGGCAAATTGTGGTTTCTTACGGCATATCGTTGTTATATACTGCATTTTGTGAATGAGTAGTCGCTTACGTTTTCTCTTGTTGCATCAAGGTCGTAAAGATCATTTGGTTTTAAAAACACACAACTTTGTAATTATAGAATTGCGTGCCAGGGATGCGAACTCCGCGCTTCACGGCCGGACAGATTTCTAAGCCAATAGACTATCATTGTTAATCGTTTACTAATTATGATTATAGTGAATTAATAATAATAAATACATAATATTTTGAAAATACTAAATGTGTAATCGTATTTATGTAAACAATTTTTGAAAGGAAATTGTTTCGTGTATTTGTTCATATGCAATATAAAGTATAATACAATTATTTTTTGTTTTACACCAAAAGACAATGAAACAGGGATAATACAAATTTGATAAGAATGTATACCCATATCTCTGAAAATATATACATAGACTGACATTGAATTAATGTTGCAATATGTTGGAATGTATTGTAGTTCATTTTATTTGTTTTATTCAAATGATTCATATAATTATATCCTAACACAATGACGATGTAACTTTGGATGGGTGACCATTGGTCGAACTTTGAACTGGTGACCAACAGTGGCAAATGTTGTTAAATGTTTAATTCTAAGTAACATAAAGACTTCGGACTGACTGGATCGACACCAATTCGTGCATTATTTTCTCCATGTAATCAATTTTGCCGTTAGAGCAATTTGGTCTTACGGTTTAAAACTGAACTGTGGGATATCAAGTTTCTTATTTTCCTCTTTTATTTTTACTTTATCTTCTCTGTAACTACCTTTTTCTAACATTAGTTTTGCTTATTTACCATACTACATTTTACCGTTCCGTGGATATAGTATGTTATTCCATGTACCTAGTAAAGCTAGCTATGATGCTAGTAAAGCGAGCCTGACTCGTAATAGTATTAACACGATGACAAATATTCGTAAAATGAAAGGCAAACATTGTTCCTCAATATTTGCTTATAAATATAGCATCTGTCAGTTTGTTTATGTTTAACAAGCAAAGGAAAGCACGAGGAAAATTAATCAAACAAAATCCTCACTCTGTTATTTTAACTGTTATGTGAATAATAAATCTAAATCTTATATACAATCTATCTTATATACAATCAATGGTATGATTAAAAATTAATAATCTTATTTTGTTTAAGTTTACGTGGACTGTTATAACGGTTTTGTTTTTGATACATTTTTCTTTAATCTAAATTTAATCCGAAATTGGTCTCACATTTTATTATTTATGTGCGACTAAATTACCGCCCATGAAGTGCGGAAATGGTCACACAAAAGAGAAAACGAAAGGAACAAAGAATATGTTTATTCTATCCTACACGCATAAAGAACGATGTAAATAACATTTGCGACTTTCTTTACATGAAATAAAAGAGTTGAATGTAAAATATTTACCCCCAGCAACGTTTCCAAGGGCGATGTCTTTAGCACACGTCAGCCCTCACACGACACAAATAGAACAATTTCCACTTGCTGTGCATACAAGGTTATGGATAAAGTTCTAGGTATTTTCTCCCCCCTTCAGTCACTTGTTGTCCTTATTTCAGCCCTTCTCGTAACCTACTTACAACTAAATAAGTAGCATGTTGAGAATAGAGAAAGGTTGAGGAAAATTTTTATAAAATTTACGAGTAGGACAATGTATTTTTATTGTTTTATGAGGTCCAGAATCAGCGGTAGTCTGAAATGTGGCTGTAGGTGTTTTTAGACTTACTCGTATTTACAAATTAACGTTTTAATTGGATTTTTCTATCCTAATATTGCTAGTAGTGGCGGGAGTCTGAATTTATTTATTTATTTACTACACTCCTCTGTCTACCTCTTCGGGAATTACAACAGTGTCTTATGGTTTATTTGTGTCCAGTATACTTTAAAAATAGCATTCAAACTAACGTTAAAATCGCAGCTTAGACTCTTACGTTTAGAGAGTTCAGTAAGCGCGTTCGAGACAGGGGATTTCATTTTTACACGCTTTTTTTGAGTATGCATTCTGTTCATGTGGGTAATCGTTTAACACGACGTTACATAGATGGCGCAACGTCTCTACGAGTTCTATGTAAGTCTTGGCGCCAATAACCATTGGTTCGTATCATTTTAATATTAAATTCTCTACTTTTATAATAGAATAGCAAAAATACAGAATAGTACGAATTTTTTTTTCTCGCGGTACTGATGTGTTAACAATGTTGGAAAATTACAACCAGCCCAGTGATATATCGCAGTGTGTCAATAGCCATAATGATATTTCTTTAAATCTCCTGTTATCTGACGACTGGATATATTACACGGTTGATAAGAGGCTTAATGACACTGTAAAGTCGGATAATCTCGAGAAATTACACATATCTGTCATATATCTTCGTCGACGTGCCTACTCCGTGCGTATAAAATACAATTAGACTAAAAGATAACAACTTGGCTCATAAAGTTTTAGAACTATATTTTTATATGTACCTAGAAGCTGGATTTTGCTGAACTAGAAAAAAAACATAACATCACGCCAGTGAATTCTAAATTAGAAAAATCCAATAGTACCCGACCGGGGATTTGAGCCTAGGGCCTCGCGATCGGTAGTCGCGCTTGCAACCACTCGACCAACGATCAACTCCTCTGCCTACCGCTTCGAGTACTACAGGCGTGATATAACGTTTTATTTTTAAAGTACCTTGGTATATACACTTTGTGTAGCAGGAAAATACCGTGATCTTTCATTAGGATATTGCTTACGCGGGGAAGCCCCATAGATACGTCTTAATATAAGTAGCCAATTTGGCATCACGCAATACATTTTAGTATGTCTATTTCCAGCAGTGAATTTAGACCGGCCAATGGTAATGGTGATGATGATGACATTGTTGTAGAATAATGCTTTGAATTTAATCTTTATTTGTAGGTATATTCTTTTAATGTATTTTATTCAAATAATTATACTAGCGATGTGCTAACTATATTTATGCAATTTGAAGAAGGAATAATTAAAAATAGAAAGGATAAGGATTGCACGGACACAAGTAACTAGGTATTATTTTTATATAGCAGCATGTTGCGTCCCACTTAGATTTAATGATAATAAAGGCCAATGACAACGGATTTAGGAAAGGTTGTCGAAATACAAAGACACGTAAGATAAGATAAAAAGTAATTATAAAAGAAATATTATTTTCGGTAGCATTCCAGACATTACCTGGCCATATCACGTATATTTTCATTTCCCTTATGATAATCAATATCATCTGTTATGGTTTCATTGTTGAACACAGGTGTCCTCTCAAAGTCAAAAGGGTTATGGATGTTGGCTGCCAGGTCAATTAAAGTACGAGTTGACGGGCTCATTGTAGAAAACAACCATTATGAAAAACACTGAACTGTGTAGGCAATTAATTACCACAGACAATTAGCTGAGACCAATTTAAACGATATTAAGCTTATCTTATGTATATTCGTTTATCTAAGCAAACTCATTAGAAGAATTGTTTAATACCTCGATATGTAAGTATACAGTTCTCAGAAAGATATTAAAAAGCCCAGTCGTATGTACCAACTATAAACTAGTAAAACATATTACATATTTACATGTATTTTTAGTAGGTTTAAATATCAAGACTAACTGGCCAAGTCACGTAACGTAATCCGATTGTCAATAAAGATTACTTTGATGTTTTGTATATGTACGTTTTTCTGCGTTACTTTCTACGCAATAAATTGCTACGATTATGTGTAGATTTGTAGTTTTTTTTTAATTAAATGTGTCGTAGGTGTTTTCTCTATTGTGTTTTTAGGATCTTAGCGGAATCGGTGTATTATATGTAGAAAGGGAAGACATTGAATGGGTTGTGACTAGGCATCTTTGTGATTAATAGAGTTGCTTTTCATTATTCAAAAATTATATAAGAGACGGTTTTTATTCATATATAGAATAGAAAATAAAGCCTTTTTTATTTCCCATCATCAAAAAATATAGCATTTACAAGTGTTGTAAGATAAATAAAAACTAACTATACGTAATTGTTTTTCTCGTATATTAGTGTAGGATAGAAACTCTTAAGAGCTCCTCGAGCCTAGTCTAGTTTTCTTTGTCTTTGGCTATTGTCATCTATTTTTTGCTGCAGAGGCTCTCTCATTGTTCTACCACTTCAGATATGGTTTTTTATTTAACTATATCATCAGTTTCTCTATCTAGATTTGTGATTTCAAAACTTGTAGGTATCTAGTTTTCATTAATACATTGTCTCGACTCCTGTATATTTTTTGTTTCTGAATCACACTGTTCACATTTATGGTAGTTCTAGCCACTGTAACATAATTTTCTAGACACAATGTTTTTCGTTTAACATTCCAATAATAATTGTTACGTTTTTATACAATGTTCCCAATAGAGAACCCGGATTTTACGGTTATACCCAACGTAAGTTATTGGTCTAAGGAAGTGTTCTGTAACATAAACTTTGCTTGTGAAAAAAAAAATATAAATTTTTGTTCGTCGCAAAAATAACAAATTAATTACATTAATTGAATGAACTGCTGTGTAGACATTAATTTGATTATCGTATACTCGAACGTACCTACAGTTAAACCATCCACTTGATAAGCTATTGCCGACTTTGCCCTTTACGATATAATAATAATTACGATATATTTAACTGATATTTACCGTGGTGAGTGGATACTTACGCAACGTACATATGATTTGTTGGTTAATGGATCAAGTATCAGTCAGAATTAAAAGTAATGATTTCTGGCGCTGTTCAGTTTTTCAAGTTTCATAAGCAAGTTTTTCAAATTCGGTGTGCTTAGTAGATGTAACGTATATAAATGTTTCAACTTTAAAAAAAAAACAAAAAAAAATCACGTCTTTTATACCTATTTTTTATAACATTGCATAAGAGCCAAGCCTTTCTTGCATTCCATCCAGGCTTCCTCTTATCTCACATTGACTCTTCAATTCTACATTAATCACGGATGCCTTCTTCATTTTTGTGATATGAATCCATAAGAAGCCCTTCAATATATCGTACACTTCTATATATTGCGTATAATCTGTCTAATATGTCAAATATATTTTAATTATTAATTATATATAATTTATATGATAATTTTGTCTCTATTGAACGCAATAATATTCTTTCGTGCGAGCAACATGTGAATATAATTGTGAATTGTATTTATTAATTAGTAATACAAATTTCTATTTCTCTTTTGATCATTGCTAATGATTTTTTTGATGTCAAGACAAAATGATTTGATAATGACCACTCTCGAAAAATCCGTTACAATTACTATTACATTCTGAAAAATATTTTTAACAGCAGTTAAAATAACCAAAAATGTTTCAGTCGTAATGCCAATATATCGACAAAGACAGTGGAAATCCCGTCTTGAATAAGGAACAAGAAGGCGTGGTCTGCGACCAATCGTATTGAATCAATTGATCATATTGATCACGGAAGATCCAATTGGTCCAATAACGATCCGAGTGGTCCATTAAATAGACGATCTATTTGATCATTCGTCTCTCCAGATTGGAGTAGACTTAATTCAAACAATCTATCCTTTGATTATGTGTACCTATATGTACCGGTTTAAATGACGTGTTTTTCCGGCTGGCCCGAAAAATACACGTGACTTAAGCCGGTACATATCATGTGTATAAACACTAACGAGACATTTAATAGTAAAATCTATCCTTTATTTAAAACATCCATTCATTTCCAGATACATATTGAAATGTTTTTATAATTGCCAATATCTTGTGTTTTCCTCTTAAATGTGCTGCAATTATGCCCTATATGGATATATCTGACATTGAAGATATGAATGCCACAGATACACACGTCATACTATTAGTTTGCAGTTAGAGACTTCCCTGTAGAGACTTATTTTAAATTTTAACTACTATTGACAACATACGAGTATGTATATGTATGCGGTGTATGTATGTATGTTACACAATTGTATTGTTTGTCTAGGAGTCGTTTTTATTTTATGTAAAGTATTAATTTTTTTATTGATGTCGGAAGTGACTTGAAATGATCGCACAAGAGTCATAATACATGTCAGTGGGTACATTGTTATAATGGAATTGGTAAACGAGGGAAATTAAAAAAACACAGAGATTTATATTAGTCTTTATACTGAACAATCGTTCTGGAGGATTAAGCTCTAAAAAGCATTTCATTATGGTTTCCAGAAGTGTCAGAAGCCACAAGCATAAAAAATCTAATCTATACCGAATCGGTTTATTTATAATGTTGAATTAATTTTCTGTTAAATATGTTTGTTTAATAGTCATTAACGTTTTTGCTCAATAAATATTGATTCACTTGTTTCATTGTTTCAGGCGACGAAATGCCAGTCCGCGATGGCTCCAAGAAATCGCTGATCGGAGTCATTGATGACGGCACAAAAACAGTTCGGTTTGTGGTAAAGTGACATCTGTTTCAATAGTTTTATATGTAATTACATTTTTTGACAATCTCATACACTACCGTCATGTCCCGAACTAATCAGACTGTATATTTTAACTAAATTCATATCTATATACCTACTTACATGATGTTTCGCCCATATAGAACAAACATTAGTGCTCATCTAATAATATGTGTCCTTATTGGGAATTGAACTTACAGCTTCCAACTGATAATTCCCAATCGCATCCACCTGAATTATCAGGTCAGATGTTAATGTACTTATTTAACGGAACACTAGTATTTATGGTTTTAGTTCAAGGCTAATATAACCAGAGATGTGTTAAAGTGATTTTTATTTTCAATAAAAATTATTGTTGAGTTCAACATTCCTTGAAATGTTTGGCTTCAAGTTATACCAAAATTAATTATATATCTGATCGTCATTACTCAGTTTCTTTCCACTGCTTTAAATAGAAGTCTCGCCACAGTCAGTAGCACGCCACTGAGCTCGATCTTCAGCTTTTCGTCACCGACCTCTGTTAGCCGCTTTGCGTATATCGTCAGTTTTTGCATATTACCTTCGCGCAGATTCCCCACAATTCTAACTCAAATCCCTGGTATACTGCAATATGTGATCTATAATGACGAAGATTAAACGAAATTCACCTACATGCAAATCGTACCAAACCCGATATACCTACATACCTGATTGCAAGCACAAAATAATATATTCTGATTCATTTATGATTATTCTACAGTATGCTGTTTATATTTTTATTCCCAGGCGATTTAATTTTTCATCAGCTGGTTTCCATGTTAACGTAATTATATTTATACGTGGGAACGGAACGTACTGTGCACAATTATGAAGTTAGACGATGAAACGGAATGTGATTGAACAGAAAAAAAATTAACAAAAATGTGTAGGTTGGACGTTCGATAAATTTGAAAAATGACTGAAAATTGTAAAGATAAAAAAGGCAGTTTTTATTCAAATATCAATAAATTGTCATTAGTATTTTTTATTG
>DWME01000736.1:0-30113 GCA_018244795.1 Parelbella ahira ahira
GCAAGCGCGACTGCCGATCGGGAGGTCCTGGGTTCAAATCCCGGGTCGGGTGCTATTGGATTTTTCTAATTTAGAATACCTATCTAGTTGTAATTCCGAGTTTGGTTTTGTGCCCGATATATGGCAATTGGCTCACCACCTATTCCATGGGACTTAAACGTAACTGGTGAAACGTGGGAATGGACTACACTCCTTTGCCTACCGCTTCGGGGATTACAATCGTGATGTTACATATGATAAGACATTGATGACAGGAGTGCAATTTATCTGTTTTATTTCTAATATGATGATTTGAAATAGATAAAATAATGTTAGATTAAATCTAAAATAAAAATACAGGATTAAGAAGTTTTAGGATAAGTCGTCGAAGTTCACGGTGAACTGTGTAGTTATTAAATATCGTCATCCTCGTCATCATCATCAGCCTATCTCAGAACACTGCTGGACATAGGCCTCCCATAATGAGCGCCATCGCGTACTGTTCTTGGCCTGTCGCATATTAAATATAGATATGTATATGTATGTACATATATTGTAAATTAATTTGTAGGTCAAAATAGATTTTATTATATTTAAGATCGCGATAGACAAACATTTTATCGCTCCGTTGTTCGAGACGACTTTCTTTGAATGAAAATATTACCAACCACGGATAACCACGTTAGCAACGACTTAACATACTTTACTTAATGATACGAAGAACTGTAAGTTACGAAGAACTTCACGGCATCTACTTTCGGGGTAGGCAAAGAGCACGAGATATTGTCCTTCATCGTTACAAAGACTCCTATTTTATTTAAAAATGCATTCAACTTTGTAAAGTTGCAAATCGAGGAATTTTATAAACGCAGCTGAGTAATAAAAATCTGTGGAGTAAGCCGGCCTTCGAAGTGAACATTTACGCTGAGGGAATCGCGAGAATGGGCTGATTTTTTGCATAGACATTTCTCTGGTGTGTGTGTATAATTTGTCTGCACACACTCAAACGCACGGTTCGTAATACAACGTGTGGTTCGGTCGTACCGAAACCTAATTAACTTAACGCTGTCACCCTGTTACCGGTACGCGTTAGTTGTTCAAGTTGGAGTTTTGTGGTCGAATGTTGTCTTCGTATTAGATATGTTTGCAGATACTCTGCTGTGTGCGCAGGAAACTGTTTACACCGCAAGAAAATGAATGAAAAACAGAATAGATTCAAACAACGGGCGGCCTTATCGCTTAATAGCGATTTTTACGACGCAAGCCAATTATAACAAGAATGGAAAAACTGGGACAGGGAATAATTAAATGGATGAATGAAAGAATGAATGAATGAATGATTTAAATAATAAACCCCCAAACTGATCCCAAAGCCCGCGCTTTTATAACTAAATAGTTGATAAACGTGTAAGCATACAATTAAATAGATTTTTTTACAACCCGTTGGGTGAGAATCAAACCATTAACTTCCGGCATAATATTCATATTCCCTAAACACTGGGCCAATGCAATACGTCGCCTTAAAATATCATCGCGACATAATCTGGTTAATTTCCATTGGAACAACAGCGGCATCGTTATTAAAAAATGAATGTATGTTTGTTGACAAAAGAGTTCAAATAAAGAATGTTGAGAACCACAAATGATATTTAGTGCGACCGTTATTTTCGAACACGGGTTAAAAATTGGACATATGAAAAATACCATTTATGGTGACCGTTATTTTCGAACATGGGGGTCCGCTTTGACCTATATATAAAAGAGAACAGTGAGTTGACAAATCGCACTGCACACTAGAAATAAACCGCACACACAAAACTTTGTAGAAAGGGCCGTTTCTTTGATGTAACCTACTTTGTCTTCTAGTTTTCATTTGCCGTTCTGGAGTTCTGTAGCTCGTTGTTTCTTATATGGGCCTGCCTTTGTACATCTGTCTTAGGAAGACCGTGTGCGTGTATAAAAAACATAATGTCTTCTAGACAAAGGATTAGTATGTCAAGATTTTATACAAGTTATATTTGAAGATAATGATTGATATATCAGACCGAGAATTTTCTGGAAACTTCAGCCGACACTGGACGCTTCGAAATCCTTTCGGCTTTCGAAGTGATCAGTGACCAATTTTCGAGAGTTATTCTGTGTTTTGAAGAGTACATTTTAGTCGTGTAGTGAGATTTCCATTTGAGCATCCCTACTCTATTACACATTGAGGCAATATGGTGAAGTATGCTCCAAATCTTCGAGAATTGTGCTCAGTCTTTTTTCAGCACTTATAGCTCTGATGCGGTTGCAAATTGGAAGTGGCCCACAAAGATAAGCGACACCGGTCCCGTTCATCATTTAAATGAGTGATTAATAATGAACAATTTCCTGAGGATTCCTGGTTTTTATAGGGCATGTTAAACAGACAGACCCGATTTTGAACTATCGCGAGGGACCTTGTCGATATTGTAAAATATTCTTCAAGTGGCCATTATCCAGTATAGAGCAGCATACTGAAAAATGCCCCAAGCATTTGACGTTTGTAGGAGACCCATAAGCCTAGTGGTGGGACGAAAAAAGAGTTACCGCTACTTACTTAACAAACATCAATCTCCAAGATTCCGATCTAAAAAATTTACGAAATCTCGCTGGATGTGAAAAAAGTGGTCGTTAAAATTTTACTCTCTAACATGTGGCGACTCTTGGCGTTAATGACATCGTTGAACATGAAAGAAAAGGCTAAAAATAGCGCCGTCTCCGCTGGAAAAGATTGAAGCTTATATTATCTTGAGGTATCTAAACTTGCGTTATAACCTTTAGTTTTCTCTCGAAAAACAATTGACAAGTTCTGGTTTTTTATCGTTATTTGTTTTTTACTGTTTTTTTTGGAGTGACCTTATGCTTTGAGATACCTTAAGGCATTTGAAAGTACAAAATTTTTCAATAGAAAAGAGAATTGCAGGGAAAGTCATCTTTCATAATATGAACATATTATGTTCCTATCATCATTGCCTCTAAATTGCGGATAGTGATATATGTATTTGTCATGTAGCTACATAATTTTTTCTTCACTTCAGATAACTCTTTCGTTACAGAATTTTAGATATACATATGTGAATCTATATAATTTAATTTTTATTAGGTATAATTTCAAAGATTATGGAGCAAATTGTTCTTTTAAACGTACAAGTAATTTATTGTTATCACATTTTATTTTCTTTCTGCAATTATTACGGTCAATCCTTTATGATAACTTATACTTCGCCGAGGTTAAATTGTTTCCTCCAGAATTAGCCCAAGGTCCATTAACATATTTCATCATATCCACAACCTGGAGAGCCCTCTACCCGACCCAGTCGCCTTGGCTTGACAACGCAGCCTTGGCATACAACCTTGTCTTGTCTTGGTACATGTTTTTAGAACATATTAAACGGTCTCGGATGTTGAAAATCTCAGCTAATTGAAAGAAAATGAACTTATTTTTCAAAAATGTTCAATTATTATAGCATGAACTTGCGAATACAGATGCTATAGCAAATAAAAATTATGAGACTACTTTTAGCTGTCGTAATTAATCTAATTTTCAATCTGCCATTAAAGTAGTATTATTAGTTGGAACTTTGTTTAATATTGTTTCATTAGAAATGATTGAATCGTTAAAAAGGATTAACATATTTATGGATGTTAGATAAGCTTTTTTAAATATGAACTCCGTTCTAAGAAAGTACATAGCAATCATTATAACCAATTCAATTGTTTCTGATAACATTTGTTACTGTAAAATGAAAATTGCTATTGTTTGAACGATTGTAAACTCATAAGATTCCGTATCTTCAACTGCGCGCACGTATTTAGCATCAAATATACCAATTTTACGCCCAAGTTTTATCAGATGTAGTCATAGCGATGGTTTGGTGACTAAAAAATGCTAATGGGTATCATCATCATCAGCATACTCTTGTCCACTGCTGGCCGTAGGCCTGTCCAATAACTCGTCATGGGTTTTAATTGAAAAATAAATATATTTACATTTTTTTTTGATTGATTTACAATTTTTACTTTTAACCTAGCTATTTATGTAGTATTGAAACATATTATGGTATGTTACTTAACTAATACCTAGTTATTTATTAGTTATATATCTGCTATATTATAATAAAAATTAGTACATTTTAATTAATAATTGAAGATGATTACGTGCGGTCTGTAATGATAGAGATATTTATACCTTTTGTTAGTGGAACTGATAATTAAATTATGGAGCGATATATCAATACTTCAACATAACAGTTTCACTGATATTTTCAATAGAAGACAAGATATCTAAGTTTGTATCCCTTAAGCCCGAACTTTAAATTGATTGATATCTCCCTGTGTTCATGTATGGGATCCGAAAGTTCCGTTCATGATTTTGTATCAAGTATTATTTTGCTTACAAATATGTGAACTAACGTCAGAGGGTTGTTTTCAAAACAATGTTATTTTGATAACTGAACTATTGGTGTAGTCTTTGAGAATAGCTTCTGTGTATTTATTGTTTTCTAACTGGGAGAAATGTGCTACGATCATATGAAGTAGAATCGTTATTGTAAACATCTAGAACTGTAGCCCGGCGAATAGAATGTAGCGAGTCGTTAGTTAAACTACTGTGTCTAGTAATGGAAGCTACAGAAATGGATACAAAACAATACTTAAAGTAGCAAATAATATTATTGTATACGCTTTCTTTCTTTCAACACTATCACAATCATCAGCATCATTATCATTATTATCATCATCATCATTATTATTATTATCAGGAAATAAAAGAAGCATGGCAGGTTTGTAAAATTAAAGATATTTGATACTTGGTGCTCTCTGCTTACCCCCAAAAAAACTGGCGTGATGTCTCAATAATAATAAAATATTACGCGGATAATCCTTGTGTGAAATTTATCAACTCGTACTTGGGCAGCGTGGCGGACTATGGCCTTAACCCTCTCAATATGGGTCAATAATGGAATGATAAAAGGGTCCATTAATTATTATTTTTTATCCTTAATGATACGACAAAACTGTAAGTGTATAACCGCATGCAATTTTAATTTTCAAAGTACTAAACAGGTATAGCCATTTTGAAATTTACGGCTTGCGATCGTGATCGACTTGATAAATCAATTTCTTAAAAGTTTAATTCCACATCTCCCGATAGTTCACGCTTCAATATCTCAGAAGGTTTCATTTATTGATGGAATGTGGTCGGAATTCCACTGTAAGAGGTGATATTAATTTTGGTTTGCATTTATTTGGACAAGTACAGATTATACTCGGTGATCTGATGTTGTTAAAAATTATTTGTATTAGGTCATATGAAGTGATTAAGGTTAGCTTTAAGATAAAGTGATTAACCAGGATGTTATAATCGATTCAGCGAAGTCCTTTAGTAAAGAAAAAAAACTTAGGTACATTTATTTTTAAAGAAAGGCATGAGATGATCAATTATCTTGCTCACAGCTTATCAATTTAAGGATAGTGCTCACAGCTTATCAATTTAAGGATATAAATAAAAAAAATAATTATTTAAATAAAGGCTTGAGATAATTATCGCTTGCCGCTTATGAATTGCGGTCTTTGCATGACTCTTATCGTCAAGGAGCGGAAAATGAGAATAATTCCAAAGGAACGTGTAGCTAAAGGCTTCCAATTGTTCTTCACATTTAATAAAAGATTTGCTTTTCCATTGTCGACCATAAATATTTATTATAGTTGTAGAGTTATTTGTATTATAGATGCATTAAAGGAACGTTTGATATGAATAGTAAATGCAATTCGTTAAGAAGAGACTGCTTTAAAAAACTTAGATAATATTTTGAAGGATATCTAACAATTTGATCAAACTAAGAATCAATAAAAATTTAAACAATTATTATTTATCATGAATCAATAGAAATGCACGACATTGGTGTAATATTACTTTATAAATTAAATCACCTTTTTGCTACATACTATGAAATTGTTGTTGCTAATGATGAAACGAATCTATGATAGATAATTGAATAGATGGTATAAATCTTTTGAGAAGAATAATTCTTAATATGAGTGACAACATACACAGTGAATAATATTTTTTTCATTGTAAAAATAGGCTCGCTTTTTTCTGCAATTCCACCTGATGGAAAGCGAGATGTAGCCTAGGATGTAGCACGCACGCCTAGAAAGTGCCTACTCACTCATCCAACCCTAACTAGGTTTTGGGCGACCACCAACACATCTAGGATAACGTCCAGGTGAGATACTAATACTGAGAAATTCATACTAAAACAAACATCTTTTGGTTAATCTCAATATTCTTTTGAATTTCTACAGTCGCTTTTATTTGTTGTACAACGAATAAATATTTATGCGAACCAGTAAAAACAAAATGTACTGTGCATTTGCCCGCCATTCCGCTCTCCGCTCAGTTGACCGCTGTTCGGCTTGCCTTTGAACAAACCGTATCGAAATGTTATGACGATATTCTAATATTTCTATATTTCCATTGCTAGCTCTACCATTTTGTTTATTCAAACGTATACAGTCGAAATTGCTAACGTTACTTTCACCTCGTTTTTCCGCGCTCCAACTTTTTACTGTGATAACAGCCGTGACAAATAATTTACGCCTTTAGGCTTAACTGACAAAGCCAACTGCGACAAGAGGTACAACTCGACATGTCGCTGAAGTTCGTGAAGGGCTAATAGAAATACTTTACTTACATGTAAGTTATCTAGACATATACATACAATTGATACATATTTAAATTTTATCGAAGGTTTGTAAATCAATGTATCTTGCTTAGACCTAAAGAGTTACATACAGACATATACGGAAAGATCATTGGTGTACTGATCTGTTCTAAGATTACTTCTAAATAGACTAGGATTTCAACGTACATGTATTCAGCAGTATTTATTTCGACTTTAAATTAGAGACGTCCTAAAAGAAGTTGAAAAGTATCTATATTTAGTGGATGAATGAGTGATATCTTTGCGTAGATTAAACATCATCTATATAATTTCCAGTTGGTATTAGGAGTACCACACTAAAAAACAATAACAGAATTGTAAATTTTATTACCATTAGCAACACTCACAAACTTAGATTCTGACAGCCATTCATTACGAATCCACCTATTTACACCGATGCAATTAATTTGAACATCGCGACAACAATGTCCGTGGGAGTCGGTGTAATAAATCAGGTTTAGCTTTGGGGCGGTGTAAAATCTGTTTTATCTGGCGACGTATTGCACGGTTGAGCTATACAATACCGTTTAGCGGGAGCTGCGAGTTTGATGATTAATCAACAGAAATGCCAAAGCACGAAAGAAGGGGAGACATACAGGGCGACATTTGTATTGAACCCGTTGCGATTTAACTTGTCTGTGTAATGTTAAATAAATGATTAGGATGCTCAAACATAGGATTATGAAGATTTATTTTTTAGTAGGTTTTACTTCGCTATCAAACAGTGATTGACATTTTTGAAAAATAGTCTAATTATACGTTTAGCTGTATCCCATCATTTTAGAAACGTTTCTACAAACTGAAAAGATTTCTTTTTTTGTTGCCATTTGGTTTCAAAGTGTTTACTTTCTCATCATGCTGGATCATTCCGTTTCGACAAAGCATTCGCAATTTTCAAGGCGACCTAATTAAAATGATAACAAAATTATTTGGTCATATTTTTTCATGCGCAGGGCCCTCGTCAGTTCATTAGTTTTTTTTTATTCTATTGGATCCGAATTACAATGTTGGTGAAGAGGATACTAAAACTGTTTAACTTGATAGCAACATGCACATTGAAAAAGATTAGAATACTTTCATAAATGACTGTCTTGGTAGAGTGGTTGCGAACGCGACTGCTGATCCTGGCACAAAGTCCTGGGTTTGATCCTCGGGTTAGGCAAAATAAAGACGTAAACAATCTGGTATGCATTTGTTTTCGATATATGCACTCAAATTCACACTAACATCTAAAGCTCACCCCCATGTCATGGACGTATCTATACCTTACCTAATGAATCGTGGAAGGGTACTACAATCTTCAGCCTACAACTTAGGAGATGTACTGGCGTGATGTTATTTCTTTTGTTATTGTAATAAAAATAATGATTGATCATTGATTTGTAATTAAATAATAATTGTAGTGATAATAATTATTACAATAATTGAATAATAATAATTCTCTTGTGATTAGTCATACGTGTCATACACGTAATTAATTAATAGACACATCATTAGGTGACTAATTAGCCAACTTTCATTTTGTGGTTAATAGCTGGTTAATTGGTTAGTTCGTTATATCTTGGCTATTAAACAATTCCTTTCAATATGTCCAAGAATATCTGTTTTCTTCGTATCCTTTAGAAAGAGAAAAAATTACCTTAATATATCTCAAGGTTCTAAACTATATACATATTAAATCTCATTAAAGTAGCTTTAACGCTGAAGCCTTGATAGCATAACAGACAAATATTTAGCGTTTATTATTACCGTTCAATAAAATTAAATGCCTTCACGAAGACTATTAACACTTTCTGAAACTGTTCAAGAGTGATCGGCAACACGAGTTTTAAACGTATCCAAACTATATGAATGAACTTTAACATCCAATAAACCTCCGGCGAAGCTCTTGAAGCTCGGAACAGTTCTCCAACTTGGTAATTCAATAAAGATGAGATCGCAAATTTAATTGGATTTGCACCCGTCAACGGAAATGTTATAGGTGCTACTGATATTGTCGCGAAATCCCATCATGACAACGTTCCTCTGAATCAAATTCATTACATACAAGAAACGAGGCATATAGTGTGAAAATGTAATCCCTCTGCCAAACTTTCGGATCGAGAGCTGCGAATCAAATCGTACACTAATGGAAGCTTCGACACAACTGAGAATATGTATATGAACATCTCGGATATCGATCACCTTGTTCATTACGGTAATAAATTTATTGAAGTAAACTCAGTGATTCCTGGAAATGTTTTGCCTGGAAATTGAAAATAGAAACCCAAAGTTTTCAGCAATTTATATGGCCTCGGAACCTTGACTTGTGATCTTATAACAAAACAATTCGAGTGTAGTTTCTTAAGTAATTCCGGGAGATAGTGCTTTGCAATATCTTCTCCAATACACAAACGAATGGAGTCGCATTCGAGTATGGGTAGAGTTCGATGTAAAGGGTGTTTACTTTTTTTTCAAAGCAAAATGAACTGCGAGGGTTCATGCCTAATCATCTGTGTTATTTTATTCCTGAGCTCTCCCAAGATAATCCGGCGTGAAAGGAGGCTTGTTATCTTTCACCCACTTACCTCCCGTGTGTGCGCTTAAATGAAAAGATTAAGGTGACCAGACCCCTTATTTGAATATCAAATTGGACTGACGTCACGTTTCATACGGCTTTGGGGCTTACAAATTATATTTCTAGACGTTTGGGAAGATCCCTTTTGGGCCGATGGATATGGAAAGGACAAATCGCTGTTTAGTTGCTTCGGTTGTTTGACAGATTTGATTTCAATTGTATTTGGATTGATCGATTGTCACAGGGCTAAGGGATTCTAATATGTTGTTAATGGTATTTTGCTTTACATTGGCATTATTTGGAAGGTATTATTTTATTAGCGATAAGATCGCCTATTGTTCTTACCCTATTGTCTTATATTTAAATGTTTTTTTTTTCTCGTTTGGCGCACAAATCTGTATCTACCATGTTTGTGCCATGTCTAAAACAACACTTATTAAATCTCTCCTAAACAAGATCTCTTCTCCACAACAGAGGTCACAAGAGCGCTTATAACCTACACTTGAAATCCTTCATAATATTTCTTTCGAAACTTGTTATTGAAGTTTCTGTTCACGTATCTATCTTGAAGTTTTGTTTGAAGTTGTCAAATATTGATCTCGAAGATGGATACCGTGGAGTTGCTGGTGAGCAAACTCGAGCGCTATTGACATCATTAAACTCTTCGTTTACTTTAGGCTCGCGACTGATGTATTATTACGCCAATTGTTGAATGATTTTTTAATCAAGATAAAGTTGTCGTTTAAGGTTTATTAAGACAGTTTTCCAGTTTCCGAAACCGGCGTGTATGTATGAAGAGAGAGATGATTGTGGAAGACGCACGGCAGGTCTGCAAGGATAGAGATATTTGACTTTCCGTGTTGTCTGCCCGTACAGTACCTACTTGGCATAAAGACATGTGTGTATCAAATATTTTTGAGCTAAGTGAAGTTCTCATATTCTATGGACGGTTAGCTGAAACCATTTTTATGTCACAATAATATCCACGGAACACGTTTAAAGCTATGGAACGTTTATAGACCTGGATAATCCACCATGTTGAGGCAGTATGGGTTGCCAATCAATGAACGATTATTTTCACTTTGTTCTCAACTTATCGCAGTCTTGATAGAGACAACTCAAATTCAGGACAAGGACTACTTGGCATAGTTTTTAAATCAACCACTAAAAGAACAAAATAATAGATGAAAGATAAAGTGAGATCTATATAAGTTTGCACACGAACGATTGCCGGTATGAACCAGTGGTAGACCATTTAGTTTTATCTGCCCTTTCTTATATGAAAACATCTAATTGGGTTGCAATATGATAATAACTGGTATTTTGCCTATTGATACCTGTACAAATCAAGTTAACAATAAATAGATATGACTTCCTCGAAGAACTGTTTTAATCGTGCATTCCGAGAACATTTACTTTACTGTGCTCTTTCATAGCACTCTTTAATGGTACGTAATTTTTAAGATTAAATATCTGTGCCCTAAATGAATAAAAGGTCTGTGCTCGGTGTATGGCAATAGGCTCACCACCTATTCCTTTGGACGTAAACGTAACTGGTGAAACTTGGGAGTGTACTACACTCCTCTTCGTACCCTTTCGGGAATTACAGGCGTGATGATAAGTTTTTACTTTATACGATCAAGTATAATTTGCTTTTGCTACGAAGAAAAATGTGAGGAAACTTTCACGCCTGAAAGATGGTATGCGAATTCACTTAACCAGCCTGATTTACTTTGATATTCACTCTCCTCTCTGTGAGTGATACATGTCCATGTGGAATGATAAGTACCTAGAAGATGGAGTATTGAAAATAGGGTTATTAGATATTCCGCGTTCTCTGCGTACCCCGCAAGTATTTTGGAGTAAGCTTATAATAATTATTAAGAAGTACGAGTATTATACCTTCAACGAATAGTCATTTTACAAATATAAAGGCATGTATTTATTTCCTCTATGTTTTCTTATGTTGAATGAAACATAAGCCGTACATTTTTCTCACAGCTTGTCGCACAGTGGTTTGACATTTCATAGTTCCTTTGCTAATTAGGTCATTGCTGCAGTCGGTCAACAACGTATAGAATGCCACTTGGCAGCCACTTACGCTCAACAAAGACAACGTGAATATTTTTCTTGTTTTTCGAGAATTTATAACTACGATACAGACTCTACACTCAAAAACAGAGTGAATACTAGTAGCCATTACATAAATACATATTTACTTTCAACGGAAATCGAAGCGACAATCTTTAGTTTAACGATCAGGGACATATCCCGTACATTTACACTTAGATCCACATGTCTCTTAGTTATAATATGTATATGCATGGGTCCGGGTAAAGCATCATTAGGTTTTAGTAAATTGGAAGTCAGAACACTAGGATTGAGCCCGGATTTGTGCTTGGTGTATAGCAATATGTTCATCCCCTATTCTATGGTGGGATGGCTAACATTAGTGCGCGAATCATGGAAGTGTATTACACATTACTAACTACACAGCGAAATATAAACAAAAAATTAATCTTATAACTGCATATAGTGTAAATGAGCATTTAGTAAACTAACCTCAGAGAAGTGTTGCCCTTGAGGTGGCAGAAGGCTCTTTAGCCACGTCTCTGACTAAATTAGATGAGGTTAAGGCTCTTAATTTAAAAATTCTTTGAGATGCCACTCCAGACGGCGGCCCCATTGCCACTCTTAAGGTATAAATATACACACGTATACGTGTGCTAGCTTAAATAGTGAGTTTTATTTCAGGTTTTTCAAAATCACAGAGTTTGTTTCGAAATTAACCGAATTGACTGCCTCGTCAGTCGAGTGGTTGCTAGTCCGTCTGTTGATCGATAAGTTCTGGGGTCGATTCCCGGGTCGGGTGCTATTAATGGGTTTAGGTAACGTCAAGTTCATAATAGTGGCTCGGATTGTGGATTCGGTGTATGGCAGTGTGCTCACTCACTATTCCATTGTGAAATATAAAAGTAATCGGTGGAATATGGGAGTGTACTCCTTTACCTGCCTCTTTGGGGATTATCGGATTAATGTTAGATTTTATTTTAATTTAATAGGTTCCGATTCTTTCTCTTCAACATATCATGTAAGTATGTATGAAACAACTCTTATATATGTACAATAGAAGAAATGGAAAACTCATTAAATATAGTACCAGTGAAATGTAACTAGCAGACCGGCTTAAAAGTAACATTAGTTCTAATTGCTCAATATTAATAATATCTTTGGACATCTCCATACACCCAGCTAATCCCAAACTAAGCAACAAGGAAACTTGTTTTGTGGGGTTACCAGACAATTGATACATATAAATTAATACTTACGAGTACACAACAAATACTTATGCTCATCAGACAAATTTTTATTCTGGGTGTAAATCGATCCCACGACCGCTGCGTAACAGACAGGTTCACTAACCACTGCACCAACAGGCCTCGTTTGCGAACAGAACATCGCCAGGTTGCCGCGTAGTAAAACCGCAGGGAAGTAATCAAGAGCAGAGTGATTACGACGAAGCTTTCCAATTACAATTGCAAGCGGTAACATTGCATCTTTAGATATCTCGAGATTGGAAGACATGAACAATTAGGAATTAGCTCAACAAGCAAGTAGTCCCCGTAATAATAACAAAAAAAAAACGTAACATTACGCCATATTTTTGTACGATACTCGTAATATAAAACTTTCTGTTTTCATCAATTATGACAATGCAATTTTGGCTTAACAAGGAATTATCATGTTCATGGCTTTATCGACAATTACTCGTATGTGTAGGTACAAATACAAATGTATTTGTTATCGAACTTACACATTTTTTGGCAATAAAGTGTTGATTATCTCAATTCGCATAATTACTCCCTGTTAGATTAAAAAAAAAGAAAAAAAAGATTTCTCTAAGGCGTGTAAAGTCTGCCAATTCGTAATTGCGTAGCAGAGTAAGGCCTTAACCTCTTATTCTGAGAGGAAACCCGTGCCCAAGAGTGGAAACAATAAAAGTGTTGAAATAAAAGATTTATCGCAATAATTTTCTGAATTCAATAATTTCTTCAAGTAATAGGGGCTCCAGCGTATAAAATTTAGATTTTAAAATCGAACAAACTTTGCTAAATAGGGCAGATTTAAAACCTATTAGCATTCTCTATCAGGGAAGTTAGGGTGATAGCGAGAATATGCGGTCGACATAAGTTGGTGGTTATTAAAAATAGAGTATGATAGATACATTCATCTAACATCCATTCATCTATGAGCGACGGTGGCGACATCTACTTCACCTGTTACCAGAGCTGGTACAATTTTACCTCGTGCCCCTTTACCACCCCATATTAACGCGTCACATATTTCTTGGGCATTCAAGACTGTTATCGGTATTTTAATAGCTTCCAAAAGATTGTTATGAATTTCACGGTGGAATCATAATAGACCGCGTGAAACGATCTTTTTATGTTGAGAAATTTCTAACAATATGTACACGTAATGCGGAGAGTTATAGATGTTGGTGCCAGGGAGGCCAAGATTTTCCTATTTTGACCAAATAGGTCAGCTATGGGATGATTGGAGAGTCAAAGGCCTCGTAAACTGGTTTGGGTGTTTGAGGAAAAAGATGAATCTAGGAGAACATGTCAAGTTTTTAAACACGGGAATATTAGACATAAAGTGTTCTCTGCCAACCCTAACGTGACAATATAATACGAGTAATAATTTCTAACAAAGTGCACAAGATTAAAAACTAATGACGCAAGCATGAATGCCCTTTGTAAGAACCCTTTATTCAATATCCATTCATATAGACCTTTACTTTTCTGTTGGTCATAATATAATAGGGGCTCTGAATAAGCTTTCCAATTTTATTCCATTATGGCTAGATTTTGAAAGGGTAAGTATGAAGTTTTCAAATCTTAGCTTCATATTAATTTCCATACCTTTGTTAGGTATCTTTTGGTAAACTTTTGGTAACACTTGATCCAAAAGTACTTAATTTGGGCTTAGTGTGTATGTAAACGGTTAGTTCTAAAGAAAAACGGTAGTGTTTGTGTATGAAGTTGCCCAAGTTGACCTTTATTGTTCTTCCGCATTTAAGCCCTTAGCGCCAAAACCCTTTAAACCTTGTTATTGTTTGGCGTGGCTTAAACATGTACATATGTATCTTTTCGTCTCTAACTCTCGGGAGCTCTTGACACTATCTCATAATGTGTCCAGTATAAGCATTTGGCATGTAAGCTTTTGCTCGCCGCTTTGTTGCCCAGAAATCGATATTATATTTTAAAAAGTGACGTCACGCCTGTAATCCACGAGGGGCTAGGCAGATTGTAGTGCACTACTATATTTAGGTCTATGTTTACGTTTAGGCCTATTGCCATAACGATGTGTACATAAATCAAGTCAAATGATAAAACTTAGATTGCTTCGTTGGTCGAGCGGTTGCAAGCGCGACTGCCAATCGGGAGGTCCTGGTCCAAATCCCGGATCGGGCACTATTGGATTTTCTAACTTAGAATTTCTAGTAGTGACTCAGAGTTTGGATTCGTGCCCGATGTATGGCAATAGGTGCGCCACCTATTTATTCCATGGGACGTAAACGTAATTGGTAAGGAGTGTGGTACTCCTCTGTCTACCCCTTCGGGGATTACGTGCGTGATGTTGCCTGTTCAAATATTTTTACGTCGAGATATATATTATAGCTACGTTCGCTGACCGCACACGTAGCTATAATATGTATCTCGACGAGCGTTACAACAGAAAATGTATTCTAAAATATCGTAATTCTACATAGGTATATTCTAACTACATTTGTGACATCTTAAAGTCCAAGTTAAAGTTTGTTATACATATATATCGTCGACATATTTTTTATGGCGCCAATAACGCTTACAAAGCCGGCTAAGCAAAGCGGCTCTTCTGCCCGCTCGAAGCCTACGCTACTCGTATCTCGATATGCGGGCTAATATGTGCTATTTATCTTGGCTTGGACCTTTGCCCTCGTTCCACACAAAAAGATTCCACGCTGGCAGGTTTTCACTGATTAAGTTCGTATCATTACTTTGCTCTTGATGTGCAGTAAATTATTTTTGCTTTAGATATTGTTTAGTGTATTTTTATACACTTAAATCTAAGTAACTTAGTGCCTTGTAGTTAAATTAGCGCCCTGGACTTCATGTGATAACGAACTATTCGTTTAATTTGATGATGTTAAATACATTTAAAATTATTTTAAATTCAAAAGACATAATATAAAAATTAAAGATATTACCTATTTGCAATTTTTTTAAGTAACAGTAGTGAATTATGCCGACACGGAATTCAATCATGAGTTTAATACATTTGGTGAAAGTTAACAATACACACAATTGTATTTTAACTTAGCCTTTTATTACTTTGGGTTTTGATTATTTCATCATTATTATTATTAATATCTACGTTTACACGGTGTTTGCTTCAGGCACCATTGCACCTTCCTAAAAAAATATCTCGCTTAACATTTAACTAAAGCGTGTACACCGTGTACCTCTTAACCCAAAAACTCCTGGGAACGAGCAGAACAATTCAAAAACACGCAGCTATTGTTTAACGCGCCCTTAAGAGCTCCTTTCTGTATTTATTCCGGCAGCCATTCATGTCGGGCGCAGGCCTGTGCTCAGATAAATAAAACATTTCGCGTTACATCTGCTACGTCTAAAATACGAATTATTATTTACGCGGACGTGGGTAGTGAAATTATTTAATAATTGTTAACTCTACGACAATGTGGATGTGAAGAGTCCAGCATCGTGTGAAACTTGGTTTATAGGTATAGCATTAGCATACCCACTTGAGTGTTGTTGAATGTGGGTAGTCAAATAATGTTATTTTTCATTCCAACTGTTAAATATCTCATGTGTGTACCTATGATTATGTATGTAGGTATGTATTGGCTTCGCTCAAGTATCTACGTTTTTCGGGATGGCCCGACTAGTTCGACAAACTACTTAAAAACAGTCGTGGTAAAATACAACAATTATACATATATACGACTAAAAATACATATAATTTCACGCAGTCTCTTACGTGTAAGCAGAGAGCACGGGGTGCCAGATATCCTTGCACACCTTCTGAGCTTATACCACTTTTATCACTTTCTTCATACAGGCACGCCGATTTCGGAGACTTCTAATTCCTTCATTAGTCAAAACTCGAACTATTTGGTCGAAATAGGTGAGCTCTGGTCTCTCTCGGCACCTGCGTCCATTTAAGTATTTACAACTTTTTTATTTCGCGGAAAAACTTTCGTGGTTCTAACACAATAATAGAAAAATGTTAAATATAAATAACTTATTCATACTATTCACACTCATCTAAACACGAAATTTTATTGGAATGCGGTCAGACGTTACTAACGTGGCCTAAATTAGAATCCCACGGGAACTGTGAATTTTTTGTGGGATAAAATGTAGACTACGTCATTCTCTGGTTAAAAAATTCATCTATATGAAATTACGTCACCCTGTGGTTATTTCAAATGAAACTATAATGAACCAAAAAATATATTTTCTCACTTCAAACATTTAAATCTACAATTAAATAAACTTGGAGTGTCTGTTTGTAATATTAAAATAACCGCTTTTTACCAAATGCATATGTATGTATACACGGTACAGGTACCAAAATAACATTTTTTACAATTTTTGTCTGTCTGCTTATTTGTTCCGGCTGATCACTGGAACGGCTGGACCGATTTTGAAGGAATTTTCACTGGCAGAAGAAGAGATGTCTAATTTGACAGTCAGTATTGCAAGTTTCCATTTACCTTTTTTTGCAAAAAATAAAATATACAAAAAGCTAAATATATCGAATAAAAACATTTATATTAAATATATTTTTTTTAATTTTTTATTATTTATTGAAGATGGATAAAAAAATATTTTATCAATTTTTTGTTTGTGTTATTATTAAGTCTTTATTATTGTAATAAATTTGACAGCCTGTATGTTATTCGCTTACTGAAAATAAAGCCTATTATTACTAAGCGATTTCTTAAATGAACTCTTCTTTGATTGCCAGTATTAACAGTTAACCTTTTTGGATAAAAGAACTCCCAAGAAAAGTTACCTTCATAAGGTTGTTCTTAATAAAACACGTTTTTATTTGATGATGTTGTCGTAAGCTGCTGTGTATCCAGTCATTCCTTACAATTTCCGCAAGTTTCTCGTCTTATCTGCAGCCAGTGGCTTAAGTCAAAGAAAACCGCGTTTAAACGCTAAGAGTTACTTTTCATTACTCTAAAATTTTTCTTCTTAAATTTAATTCAAATCATAATAATTCTTCGAAGAATTAAAGCTTAGCCTTGTTTATTATATTTATACTTCTTATAGGAACATTGTCATTCGATTATATACGAGTATGTGCCAGTTTAAGTCACGTGTGTTTTTTGGGATGGCCCGACTAGTTTCGGACCTCGCTGCAGACGGCGGGAGCCCATGAGCAAGGACCTCGTACAGGATATACTCACGAAACATAATACTAAAACATTGTCATTATTTTTGGAACCTTATCTTTTTTCATAACTACAGCATTAATGCACAGAATCAATAAAACATCAAATTTTACAACTGCATCCTAGTAGAAGCCAATGAAATGCCTGAGATTAACAGGCGTTCATGGACTATGATGACCATCCATTATTCAACTTTTGGAAGATACTTGCTAGACATAGGCTTCTTCTAATCGTTGCCACGAAACCTGTTTCCCAATGTCCTTACCGGGCCCTCGGACCACCTGGCCGAAGGGAGATGATCTATAACGACGAATTCTCCAGCAAAAACTTACAGTGTATCGGAAGTAAAGTAAAAAACACATTTTGCTCGCCACTCATCCCTCGCCCGTAAAGCGTGAGTCTGTATATTTCGCGCGCGCTAATCCGACGGAACTAACATGGCGGACGATTTATCACAACTGTCCACGGATTATACAGGCGACGGCGGCCGGTGTTGCTCACGTGTGAAACTCGTAGTGAGGAAAGCTTTTTCGCTACAACCTTTCCTATGAAACGTCTTTTCAATATTCAAGCTTAATGATTTTTAAGTCGGAAGTCTCCGAAGTCACCGTGTATAAGACGTTGCATCTCAGGTTTGTAATATAAAATAAATAAATTATAAGGATAGAGACATTTGGCACTCGGTGCTCACTGACTACCACGTAAGAGGTCTGCTGTGAGGTTGTATTAATAATGTTTGATATAGTTACTTTAGTAGAGGCAGATTCGATGGTTGGAGGGCGTTGAACAAGACCTGATGAACATGTATGTAAAAATTTAAAAAGCGAAAGCCGGAAATAGATCGGTCTGGGGGAGTTACTGGACCAGGCTAAGGCCCACCGGCGGCTATATCGCCTTAGATGATGACGATAGTTACTTTGGAATTATCACAACATAAAAGCAATAAATCGATTGGTAATTGCTATTTTATATAATGATTCATTTTATAACGTACCATAAAAAGTTATAAATAACAGTCACGTCAATCACGCACACAGCTCATCTGATGGTAATTGATCACAAGCGTCAATATATTTGGAACATTGGACAAGTTACCTGGATAGAAACAAGGATACTATACGTTTAAAAAACCCACTTCTTTGCATTTCGATCACAGGTGAAATAGAGGATTCACCGCTTCTCCTCAAAACCGCTTGTAACTTGTCCAGCGCCCCAAAACTGAGTCAGTATGTTTGGGTGGTGTTAATCCCACGGGACTTAGCACGGCACTGACCATTTATCTCAACTGTCGGCGGATTATAAAAGCGGCCACGGACGTCGGTGGTGTCGTGTGAAACGCCACGTGTTGGAATCCTTTGCGGTAAATTGAGCGTTAGTACTTAACGTTTCCTTTAGTGCGCCAATGTTGCTCGTGTTGATGTTATCTTTGTTTGTACGGAATTAACATAGCGGCAGATATGCTAAATTGAATTGGACTTTTTTTTTCAATTTTTTTTTTGTTTCATTTGTTGTGAAGGAGTTATGGTTATAATGGGTTTTGTTCATTTCACGTGACAATTGTTTTCATTTTGTCATATTTTTTTTTAATTATGGAAAAGAAAAGTTTGGGTATTAAAATCCGTGTTCTTAGATATCGATGGTGTCTATTGTCAATGTTTAATAAAATTATAATAGACAAAATTTTATAATGAAAATAATTATTAATATATCGTCGTATCTCAACAGCTGACCTTTGTAGCGTATAAAAAAAACTTGATTGAGGTAAAATAAAATCTACCTACAATGGAGCCCTTTTCCAAAAACCACTAAGCTATACCACAAACTGGAATTCGTTATATAGGTACTCCCTAAGATGCCTCGCCCTAATGTCTCTAACACGTGAAGTTTGTCTCGTATGTCACAACTCGACGAAACTCGTTTGCACACCGCAACTACAAATTGGGAGAGCCTCTTAATGTGCCCGTGAAGATATTTCAGTCGTGATTCCCCCTTTTAGTGCTCATTTGAAATTCTTGAACGCGCACTCCGGAGGGTTTGTTGAATTTTGCCTAAACGAAAAGTGTCGTTGAGATGTTTCGGAACATGTGGTGTTAGTCATACGCTGTGTACATTTTGTTGTAGAGCTTCAAGTTTTAACGACGTTTCTAAACGCGTATCTATGTATATTAACACATTTAAGTTTTTTTTTTTATTGTAGTTATGACCACATTTGCAACACTGAGTTTGTACCCGCTAAGTGCCAGAACAGTTATAAGCAACGAAAACATCTCACATCACTTTAAAAATAAATATGTTATAATATCTATAGGTATGTGTATGACAAAAACATCTAGACGTTCGTAAGAACGCAAGTTAACTAAATCATATGTAATTTAATATTGTATTTCTACGTAATTATTAATTATTTAATAATCGACATTTGTTTATTAGTTACTGTTTATATCCACATAGTTTCTGTTGAAAGTGTATATTTTATTTTAATGTGAATTATTATTTATATTTTATTTCAAAATGTTTCAAATATTTTTATTTAAAGAACACTATCTGTAAGTGTCTTGCTCTGTGTTCGTACCTTTTATGTTCTTACAGAGTTGTTCACATCGCTACGTAGAGTTCGAGGAAATTAACCTTCACAATTAACTAAATTAAATTAAATTAAATTAAATGTAATTACTTAGCGACAGGTGACAGATGATTATTAATTAAGCTATTGTTATTAATTTGTACATTTTGAAAGGTGGCTGACTGATTAATTACTAATTTTATCTATTTACAGGTAATACAAAGTGATCGATCGAATATGAAAAATCCATATAGAATGCAATGAACGTGTCATGAAAATTAAACAGTAAGTGAAATAGCTGCACAGTAAATAAAATCATTATATTGTAGTTACCATTGAAAATATTGAAACCTTTTGGTCCATATTACAGCCTTAAGGTATTGGGGCTATGTTAAAACATATTTACTCATACATATGTACCAGTATCGTAATTTTATATTAGGAAATAAAAATATTGTAACATATTTTCTGAATAGGTTGTGACCTACGGTGTGCTGTTTTAGTCCTTTACTGTTTGTGATGATAGACAATTTGTCTGACTAAATTCTCGTCTTGCTATAAACCGCTAAAGATTTGAGGGCGATATTAATTTGATTTATAAATAAAATGAGGAAAAGTTGACATGTAATATAATATACTAAACGTATATATTAAATTTTAATGTTCTTTCTTGTTTTTATAATTACTATTTCAATGTATACCTATATGATAACTTCACAAATCATTTTTAGTTCCTCCACGGATAACTGGTTAAAAACAAGTGGTTCCCAATAAACCAGTGCCTTAATCAGTTATCTACTAAAGTTTAGTCCTATAATACTAATTATTGCTCTTTAACGTATCGTGAATGTTTAGTCTAAAAGCTTAGCAATTAGTCTCAATGTTTATAAGATTAGACACGCGTACAATACTCAAGTTGGATTAATGTCTCGTCTTAAAGCGATGTGCAACTAATTGTTTAACAATTTAGCTTAGAGCCGTCTTAGTAACGCGAGCTGTGGGACGCGTGTTACGCGGGCGAGTGGGGGAATCTTTATATAACGTGACAAGTCGAGGAAGAGTGAGAGAATGAAAAACAATAATGAGAGGGATTACCAGCTTGTGTCAGTAAAGGATGTGTCATTTTCGTATGTTCAGTATGAATCATAAGCTATTATTATTGTTGTGTTTTAATTTAAAACTTGTTTTCCAGGACAATTAGGGTATTACAAAGTATGTAATAAAAAACCCGAAAATAAAACACAATAAAATAAAAGATAATATACTGGATTCCATCGGCGGTTTACGAATAGAAACACCTTCAAACCAAAATTACTTGAATGCTCGACACCTACTACTGTAATTCATATCATAATCTATTTCCTCGCTTTGACTTATATTGCTTACATACATACTTATCTTCACACCAGATCTCTTAAGAGGTCGGTATAGCTGACGGAGTATCGAATATCTCTTTTCTTGCAGGCCTGCCCTGGTTCTTCCATATTCAACAATATTTTTGAATAGGTATGCACGAATTACTCATATTAACTTACTGAATACGTCAGGTGAACATTTAACACTAAATGATCTTGGCAATCCACTTCCTCACAATCCATTCATTTCATAGTATACTGTGACAGTGTCCACGTGCTCAAACTGCGCAAGCCACGACCACACCGCTAAGTAGAAGAGTTTCTCATATTGCACTCTCGGCGGTAATCAATCACGACGAACGTGGTGGCGTCTCGCTATTATTGCTGTAATAACCTCTCCGCGTTTGTGACGTCATCAATAACTCATTCGACCTCCTTCAAGTGCTAACGAAATGGTTGTACACATAGATTACATGTCTGTCTTCTAAAGGCGTTTATATGTATTTCGAAGCGGTATTGTTTATAGATTTTCTTTACTGACAATTGGTGTGGCCGTAGAATTGATATTTAATAGACGCTTGGGATTTAAGCTCGAAGATCTCTGCCTTTTTATTTTATGTGTGACGTATATTTATTTCAATATGTTATGTAGGTATATATTTATTTCTCGACCCTTCTATCATTCTACTATTGGAACATAGATCTCTCGAAAAGATATGGTTAAGAAGACCATAGTCTGCCATGCTCGCCAAGCTCGGGTTGGAAGACTTTACACGCCTTAAGGATTTTTGAACAAGTGCTAGTTTCCTTACAATGTTTTACTTCACCGTTATAGCAAGTTATATGTAATCATAAATCTATTTAATATAGAAAATAATACTGATGGAGTCGTTTTCTATTTCAGGTTATATATTGAGTTTCCTCTGTTATTAATAATTAATTAATATGAGAACCATTTCAGGTCTCAGCGATCGAAAACATAATCAGTTGTTTTAAACCTTTTGCCTGTTGTCGTACCTCTATATTTTTCATCAGAAAATGTGCAAAGACTAACATAATGTATACTTATTACCGTTAAATAGATTAGAACTTTTCACCCGTGGCTTTTTCAAGAAGAGCCGTTAATGTACAAAATACACGCAACGCTTCATTGAACACGCAATGGTAATCGTTCACCACAAATTCTCGTCTCGCTGACGTTACGTTAGATATACATAAAAATTATTGTTTTATTACATATCTAATACACAAAGCTAATTATTCTTATTTATTACTAAGTATATTTAGCTAGTAGTTTATTTAACTGACTTGATATTTATTATTTTTTGTGTTAATAGCCCCATAACCTATTCCAAGGTTGTCCAGTAAGAGGTGTAAATCGACTTGAGACGACACATGACTAACTACTAATGGTGGCTAGATTTATAGGCCTTGACGTGTACCTCCTGTACAAACTGTAATTACCCTGTGTTATATCATTAAAAATAATTATGGTCCCGTAAAAAAACCAAATTTTAAAACATTTTTTTGCATATTGTATCAATAATGGAGATTTTTTACTTCGCCTGTAGCAATGTTAAATAAGAACTATGAATGTATATGAATGGTCTCTTGACCTGCAGCTCGGAGACTCTTCACAGATATTTGCATTCATTCATTTTATACTTGCCCGTTGGGCTCAAAGCTGTTCTTGATTTGTACTTACTTTAATATCTCAATTAACTTAATAGCATTAAATAAAAATTATTTAGAGTTACGTTACGTCAAGGGGCTTAGTCTCATGTGCTTTTTCTTCAGATGATGAAGCGAATTATTAATTTTGGTAATATCCAATATAATTATGTATATATGTAATAACTAAAGTTATATTTTTAACGTTAACAGGTATCACTACAAGTATTACAGGAGTTTAAAATTGAACAATGCATCATTAGGAACTGAATTTGATGAATTTTCGTTCACTTTTTAACTTTTTAGTTTGTTTTTTAGATTTCCTTAGGAATGAACATATAAACATCCTCAAGGCAACTGTGTTGCTTACATGCTATCAAATCAATTTTAACCATGGTATTAGCCGTTTTGGGGTAGTGTTCACAAAAACTATTGAAAATCAGGCTTTTGTGTAAGATCAACTTAACCGCCCATCTCTATTTAGTCCTCGCTCCATTGGTGTCGGGCGCAGACAATTTCAAGCATTTCTAGTGGCCAAAAGAAAATCTGTATAATATAGCGTTGGGTCTCGTTGGGCAAGAAATCGTTCGCTGTAGAATCTATTTTGGAAATTGAGTTGCGAATTCTATACCAGTTCTATTAAGGGATGGTCCAATCAATATAATAAGGATATGTTTACAAGTTTTCCATTGAACTACTTTGATACAGATAAAACCTATTTTCAAAACAATTTGGATAGTGAACTGCGAATTAAACAATAATGAACTGCAATAATTCACGAAATTTTAGTTTTTAGTTTGTGTGGGCCTCATTTAAATCTGCTATTTGTTGTCTATATCCAGTTTTTTCTGCTACTCTTTGGTCACGTTTCTTTGTACGAACTTGGTTCGTGGTCATTCCACATGCATTTTATATGCCCACTCTACTCCAACTTCAATATGGACTCTATTCCAAAAGCGTCTTGCAATACAAATCTGTTTTTCGAGCTAAAAACTTGCCATTAGTCGAAGATTAGTATCTTTCATCTCCGAAAATAAAGCAAGGGGTTATTTGCCGAGTTACACAGTGAAATACAATTCCCTGCTGGAACTTTAAGTACTCCATCAATCTAGACTACAAGTGTATTTAGATATTTCAAACAGAACTATTTGTCTTCCGATCAATTGCTCTAATATAAGCTTTTTAAAACATGTAATACATTTTGTAGGTCTCAAACTCACACAAAACGTAGTTTTGTCGATTCATTATTTAAAAAAAGGTTTATTATCGACCCTTTTATCATTCCACTCTTGGCCACGAGTCTCCTCTTGGAACGAGAAGTCTTTTTACGCCAAACGAACCAGTGCGAATGATACAGTAAAGTTTCTGAAGCAATTATTTACCTAATAGATTATTGAACAATTTTCCTTTAGTCACTATATTATGAATGAACTAATTAAAAAATTGCAGTGCTTTCATTAAAACTTTGTTTATGTGAAAATTACTTGCTATGTATTTTTAAAATAACATTTAACAAGAATACATTTTTCCCATTGGACAATGTCATACGTTAATGACAATATCTATTTGTATATCGTGATAAAAAACCATTTTGGTACTTCCATAAATAGTCTTATCGCTGATTCCTGAATTCATAAATACATTCAAATATTATTAATATCTTCAGATCGGAGTTTATTTTGAAACAGTCGTACTAGTAATTTTATTTTTAATTCTTGTCAAAGCAGAAGATTTATTTTATTGTATGAGTAATCATTTCACAAGAATCATACCCTTGGGTTCATGAAGAGACCTTGGAACAATGTCAGTAAAGACGTTCGTGTCGCGGCGCTTATGTCACTCAGTCGCCGATTCCCAGTTGAGCAATTTAGTTCTCGCACCATTTCTGAAATTGCTGTCTAAAATCTAAGCAATCATTAGATCGTTCTCGTTATGTTAGAGGTTCCATTAGTCTATGATTCCAGCGCTTGACTTGTATGTTCTACAGGGGAATTACATTTGGATTTTGGTTTAGACATTGTGTATACTTGAAAATAACTTTGTTGTGATAAATATTTAATTCTCCTGATGAATATTTACTTGTGGTCTATGTTATAAATATATCTTTATTAATTTTCGAATCTGGGAGTTTCATTCAATGTTCAAGGATCTTACAGAATGTTGTAGGACTTTCCATTTTATACGACGTCTGTGTCTCGTGAAGTTTGTTGTAAGTGTGTTTATCTTGATTGATTGCGAAGGCTAAGCTTATCGTGTTAGACTTTGTAAGTGCTACTAAGTGTCGAAATAATAGCAGATAAGATTCTACACTTGGCTCGAGAAAACACGGTATTTATTTTTCGAGGCAGAAAAATTGCTCTACATTTAACTTTACCGTTCCTATTTTTGTGTTCTGTTTTAATATATTTAATAAAGTAAAAATAAAAAAATTTAATTGTAACTGTAACACGCATTTTATTTCAGAGACCGAAAAACCACAGACAATACAGTAGGTGTTAACGCAGCCTAGTGATGTCTAACTTATAGTTATGTGTCAACCGATAAAGAAAGTTTAGATATAATTATTATAACATCTTTGAAAAGTTTTTTAGAAAAACTAATTAATACAAAATGAGTCCTTCATTAGTTATTATTAGTACCGAACCCTATGAGATAGGACAAGAATTATTTGTCTACGGGTCGCAATGACCCAATATTATTTTGTCGTATCTTCTATCCTCGTTTGCTATTCTTTCTATTGGTATAGTATCTAAGAGAGAAGCTTCTCTTCTCGAAAAATGAAGATGTTTCAATTTGGCGTTCAACAGCATTTGTATTACCTTCTTGCATGATTTAAATATCGTAGTTGTGCGGTGTTTTTATTTTTAATACAATACAAACGAATTTAAGTTTTGTTGCGAGCACATTATTAAAGTTTATGTAAATTATTCTGACCATACAATTCGAAATCCTCAGCATGGATTGAAGGTAGACGTTGAATGTTCGCAATTTCAGCAATTAAACTTCAGCGCCGTCTTCCTAATTGGATTTTATTCCGCTCTCTATTTTTGGTAGCTGGAAGCACTTGGTTTTTGGTACCTAACAGCATTTCCTTTTTACTACCTGGGAGAACTAGATTTTTGGCATTTAGGAGCTATTAATTTTTAGTACCTAAAGTCAATAATGTTTTGATATCTAAGCATATTTTTTTAGTACCGAAATTAAGATGTTTTTTTGTTTTGTACAGCATTAATTTTGCTTTCTATAGAAATTTGTTATTTAATTTCTAGAGGTGTAAGTTACGCCGATTCTATTAGAAATTATTGTAATGGGAATATCACCAACTGATCTGACTCAAATATCAGCATCTAATATGACCAGTTTTTTTATATGTGTAACAAATGAGTAAGTAAACAGTGATTCTAATGAAGAAAACCATTATGTAACAGTTAAGGCTTCAGCTGTTGTTAGAGTATTTTTGATGGAGATATTGTTTACTAGTGAGCCCAGTTTCTTGAATTGAGGTCTATACACATTTTACTGTATTCTGTCACGTCCTTCAATGCGTGTAAAGTATACTACCATGAATATGACTTGTCAGACTAGGTTTAACCCTAGCCATTCCGAGAGACAACCTGTCAAAAAGAACTGAAAAACATGATAAAATCGGTGATGATGTCAAGGCTGGCTAGCAGTAGAAACAGTAGTTGTAGTCAAAGCAATAAGTTCAGAAGCATCGAAGAACTTCCGAAGCGACGTCCCTCCGTGCCTTGTAGTTCTAAACGGCGCGACGATAAATAATAGCGTTGATGAATATCGATATGGAAATTCGGCTATTATTCAAATCGTGCCTCGAACTTTGCTTCAGTTATTCAATGTTTGTACGCTTAGGATCCTATGGCTTATACAATTTTAGTTTTGATTGCTTTGACAATTATTTTAGTAAATTGTAAAGCTTGAGATTATTGCATTCTATCTAAACTTGATCTATATTTTATTTTATCTGTATTTCTTACTAATTGTGTTTAGGCTTCTTTTAAATTAGAACCAACAACATACTTTTAACTGGTTTAAGTACTTCAAAGTTACTGTTTATCATTAGGCTGTCTACCATCTTATTTGCCGAATCTATAAAAAAAATTGTTAATAGATTTTTGGACGTAGTTTTTACGTATGATATTACAGATATTGAAACAAAGCATTATTAATCCTGTTGCCGCGCGGCTGCCGATTGGGTGGTCCTGGGTTCAGATCCCGGGTTGGGTACTATTTGATTCATCTAATTTAGAACTTCTAGCAGTGACTCGGAAGCTGGATATGTGCCTGGAGTATGGCAATAGGCTCACCACCTAATCCATGGGACATAAACGTAACTGGTGATACGTGGGAGTGTACTGCACTCATGCGTAACACTGCGTAAGTTCGGTCCTAAAAGTATGACACTTTTGGCACTGACCTTAGCACTAAACCTATCTAGGTAATCAAACACTTTCTAGCAATGTAAAAAATACTGCTGTAACTTTGTCGTTATAAATATATTGTAAGACATTTAGTGTACATACTTTGTTCGTACAGAATATCAACATCGCGTGTAAAGTATATATTATGACACAGAATACAGAAACAACGATTTTTACAACACAGTAAGAAACTGAAGTTTCGGGTCAACGACCTTTTGAAATAGCTGGTGTAGCATTAATATGTTGCGGGTTTTGGATTCGTATCGATCTAAAGAGAAAATTTTGTTAAATATACTTGTTTATTATTGTACTAGCTGGTCTTTGATTTTGTTTGTTTATTAGTACTTTCTTTTTTTTATAATTAATTACTTCATTCATTATTTTATCCATTCATTCACTTTAATAATAACGATTCGCAAGAAGGTACAATTATAATAAAGTAATAGGCATGCGAAAGTTTTCTATTTCTAGATTCGTGCCCGGTGCGTGGCAATAGCCTCACTCCCTATTCCATATTCGGACGTTAATAAAAATGGCGAAACGTGGAAGTGTACTTACTACACTTCTTTGCCTGCCCTTCGGGGATTACGGGCGTGATATTAAGTTATGGTTAATTATCCGTAGCCTAATATCACGTGTACCTGTACATAGAATGTACTTATATAAGGATGTGTAATTACACATGCTTATTAAACACACTACATGAAATGTTTTTGTGCCTTTCTATAGCGAGCGAGCTATGCTCGGAGTCTTTCTGAAGGATAGAATCAGAAATGATACTATCCGACAGAGAACCAAGGTCACCGACGTAGCTGAAAGGATTAGCTCGCTGAAGTGGCAAGGGGCTGGGCATGTCTGCCGAAGAACCGACAACCGGTGGAACAGGCGTGTTTTGGAGTGGAGACCGCGGCTCGGCAAACGTAGCGTAGGATGCCCTCCGACCCGATGGGATGACGATCTGCGGAAGGCTGCGGGCAGATGCTGGATGCGACAAGCCGAGGACAGGGCGCGATGGCACTCATTGGGGGAAGCATATTTCCAGCAGTGGACTGAGATAGGCTATGATGATGACGATGTTTATGAAAAGTTTACTTAATATGAAAAGGTATATGGAATAAAATTTTATCACAACAACACGTTAAAATACAGTTATACCAAGTGACATTTAATCTAATAGATTATTGTACATATAAATCAAATAGGTATAAAGCACACCGCACGATCCCCAATCGTCAACTTTTACTGAACGCTTGTATAATCATTCATGCTATGGTATTCCATACAAATTGCCCGCTAATATTCAGCTAATTGTCTGTCGTCTGCGCTGGACTCGAACATTTAAGTTTAAACTATCAACGTCTCCTTCATAACCGTTTGCGGAAATGTAGTGAATTTAATAGCTCCGAGATTACTTTAGCAAATAGATATTGCGGTGTAACTTTGAGCAAAACTATTTGTTATTGAAGACCCGAAAGTTACGGCCATTAACATCTCATTGAACTACATAACTCGCCGATTGTCTATCAGTTAATAATATCGGTGTTTTGTTCAATTGGTTTTCATTTCGGTACTTGTTAGCCTGTTACGTATGTCTGTTGAGCGGGGTATGTTAGGTTCGATTCCCACACGCGATTAATATTTTTATAATAAGTATATGAATATGTTCTGTCTGGGTTAAAAAACACCTTATGATTTTATATGTAATCTGTATATGAAGCTTATCAATCGTCTGTTTACCTAAGGCACCAAAAGATATTTATTTATTACAAAAATTATATTTATAGTACACGGTTTTAATCTAATGTGTGAAATATTTCAAAGCATGAAAGAAAACTAAATTAGTGGTATGAGGCTTTGAAATAAGGTCAACACTCTGACACGAAGACGATACAATAACGCAGCTTAATATACATAATATTACAATGAAAATTATGCATAGATTCTTTCTAAAACAATTAAAAATTTATAAAATATTTCTCTGCCTATCCCGTAAGGGACCTGGCGTGATATCCAAGATATAAATTATACATATTAATAATTTTGGTTCATTACAATCGCTTCCGTTGTCATATGGTATAAAGCGAAGGAATATACGAGTGTGCACGTGTTAATTAATGATTTTACTTTATGACGATCGCTTCTGTTGTCATACGGTATAAAGCGAAGGGATTCATGCACATTTTAATTAACGATTTTGCTGTATGACAATTGCTTCTGTTGTCATATGGCTTAAGACGGATGTCATATAGCTTAAGACGGATAGCATGACTGTTAGCCACTTAAGTTTTATAAAAGAAAAAAACATGGGATAGTCGCGTCGAGAACGCTGC
>DWME01000737.1:0-30096 GCA_018244795.1 Parelbella ahira ahira
AAAATTCCGTTCTAGGAAAATTTTGCAAATTTATTTTAATGCCATATAAAAAAAGATTAATAAGATGTGCGTATGAATTTTCTAAAAAGAATTATTTCTCATTACTATTGCAACAACAAAACTAAGAGAAATAAATGCATTTATGGTTTTATTAAATTGTTAAAATGTTCATTTTATTTATCAAATCAATAGGAAATATTACAAATTTTACATTTATTTTAATAAGTGAAATTTTCAAAACAGGAAATCTAGATAAGGTTCATATTTTATACATTGAAATTGATAAGCAAAAGTTTTAATCTAACGCTTGAATATCTACCCAGTGTTATGTTAAACAAATAATCTATTTGATCTATATTCTACTACAGAACTATAACAAGAATATTTATAAAATAATAATTTGTTTGTTTAAATAACATCGATTGTCATTCTGTCGATAGAAAACAGAATAAAAATTTGTGCAATATGACGATTGAAAATCATTTATGGCTATCAATTTTCAGTTTACTCACTCTGTTATTTAAGGCGTTTAAAGTAAACATTACGGTGTAAAAGACAGGTGGTATAAAAATAGAGGCTTTCCTATCTTACGATAAAAATAAAACCCTCCAAAACAATTCTCACAAAGACTTTTTGGCTCTAAATCTTATATTTATAAAATAATTTGTGACATTTCATCATATTATAAGACATAATATAAGACAAAATGAAAATTAAATCTAATTTAAAATTATTTCAAGTAGATAATATTACATACGCTCAATAATAAAATTATATCAACATTTATTCTGTTGTAATAAAAACATTACGTTTTTGGAGAATTAAATTAAATGAAATCCGTGAAGTGGATGAATCTCTTTTAATAAGAACAATTTTAAAAGATATTGTAACCTTGCGACGGCATACTATTGGACACATGTCTGTCTTCTAATAGTAAATGCTTTACTTTACTGTTAAACTTATTCGTCTAAATTGTTGTAGTGGTTCAGAGAATCTTTAAAAATCAATTTTAAGTACGTTAATATTTAATCGAGAAAAAAAATACTGTTTCTATTAATAATAATAAAAAAGCCTGCCTCGTTGGTCGAGTGGTTGCAAGCGCGGCTGCCGATCGGGGGTCCTGGGTTTAAAACCCGGGTCGAGTACTATTGGATTTTCTTATTTAAAATTTCTAGTATTGAGTCGAAGTCTGAATCTGTGTCCGGTGTATAGCAATAGCATCTCCACCTATTCTATGGAACGCAAACGTAACCGGTGAAACGTAGGGAGAGTATTACACTTCTCTGTCTGCCCTTTAGGGGATTACTGGCGTGACGTTACGTTTTCTTTTCATATATTGCACATTAAATAATTAACCTGTATGACAGGAACAACTGTACTCCATATGACACGTCCCAATTTAATCCTAAGGGTCAATATGTCACTGAAGAGGGAACGCAATAATATTTTTTATTGGTTATTCTGATTTGGTTGTTGTTTTTTTCGGACAGAAAAGAACTAAAATTACCAATAAAAACGGTTACGTAAATATATTGTATTTGCAATAAAAATATCTGATATATTTTTAAAATTATTAATATGTATATTATTATTACAGTTTCGATGTTATTTTATTTATTAATAAACTTTTCCTATACTTAGGATAATAATTCAAATTTTATTATAAAAAACCTACAAACTATTACTAAGGATTATTCCTAAAGCGTTTTCTGATATGGATTATTACTTGGTACTAAATTTGAAACGTCTTATTTTATTGTATTATTTTCAATTTATCAAAAGCATTCTGTCTAAAACTGGATTGTGGGTTCCAGTGGCATTACCAGTAAAGATACCATCTGAATAATGAATAAATATATCTATCTTACCTCTGTTTTTATTCTTGTCTCAGTGTTGTCACGTCATCCGAAACTAGAATTTCTCTTCTAGACTTATGAGCAACTTTGATTAGTCATAATTGTGAATTATTATTATGGTAATATAAAAAGCATAGGAAGCTGTTATATTTTTTTTTGCAAATCAACCTCACAATGAGTTTGTTTATATGAAGACAGTTTGTAAATACGTAATTAGTGGAAGGAGTGACGCCGATTAGGGCAGGTCTATGTCCTACAGTGGACATCTAGAAACTGATGATGACGATGATGACGCTGATTGATCCAATTAACTTTGTTCTAGATATATCTGTCTATTTTTCAATTACATTTTATTGTTGTAGGATTGTACATTTTATTATTCTTTCTCTCTTTGTTTCTGAAATCTCAAAGTTAAGTTACTTAAAAAATTACCAAACGATAAATCAATGCAAGTTACGATGCGGTATCACTTGAAGCACTTGGAACAGTTTGGATGCGGTCCAAATGTAATTCTTACTTTATTCCTCTGGCCAAACTGTCACGCATTTTTATTTCCTGTTTACAACCACCATCTCCTCTCTTTAAAGAAGATTGATACACGTTTTGTCGTTATGGTAAATTGAGCTTTTACCAAAATAAATAGCTTTCTGTCACTCGTTCAAGGAAAAGATTTTGTACTGTGGAATTTAAGCAGTGATATTTATAAACTAGAACCGAAACACTTAGCACTGTACCAACCGCGTAATCGACTGGCGTGACGTTATAATAACTGTAGGATCTACATAGGTTTGGCAAACTATGTATTATAACGTATTATAATCTTTCTATCAGCATTCATTTCCGAAACACTTGCATTACTGATCGTATTGTCTTATTAATTAGCTTTTTTATCCACAACTAAATTCAATAGAATTCGCGTTTAAATAACAATATTATATGATGTATTATTATTATTATGAACATATCATAATATTATCATCATAATCAAAAGATTTATCACAGAAAAGTTACTACAAAAAGTCACTTGACATTTAAAAAAATCTGAAGCACAGAAAATCTTATTTAATGTCAAATAAATTGTAAGTAATATCTGATGCTAATCAAAATATCTTTCTACACTAAAAACTAAGCATATTTCAAAAGTTGGCAAGCAATGTATTGGCAATTCTTCTGTTGTTACAAATATCTGTATGAAATGGTAACTATAATATATATCATTAAATGTATGAACTTTTTTTTTATTAACAAAACACATCCAAAGAACACTCTACAACACACATTACTGCCTTACACAATTATTTTTAATAATGAATAATTAATATAAATTTATTAATTAACGGAACCAAAATAATAAATTTCAAAAGCATTCGGTTCAAAAACATCAGCGCTAATTCAATAAAAATGAAGTTCAATTTTTTATTTACGCAAAGGATTTTAACATTTACCACAGAAATGTGTATAATAAAAAATAAATTCTAATTAAGAATTTGTAATTAGCTTTTAATTCGTCGTTAATCTTAAACCTTTTGAATTCCTTCCACTTTAATGTTTTAAGCATTTCACAAAAGAAGGGCTTGGCACGTCAAATACTTGTTATGATTTTTTTATCATTGTGTTAAAAAATATTAGGAAATCCATGTAAAATGTTATGTAATAATCGTCACAGTAATATATTATCCTATATTAACCTATAGGCAAAACAGCCTTAGATGGCAGTGATAGCCTAGTTAGTGGTTCAGAATTCAGCCTCTCACTCCGGGGGTGATGGGTTCAAATCATGGCACGACCCTCTATATAAAAGTGCGTTTTAAGTTTAAATATCAATTGCTAACGGCGAATGAAAACATCGTGAGGAAACCTGTACACATTAGAATGTATAAAAAAATTTCTAAGGTATGTGAAGTCTGCCAACCAGCACTGGGCCAGCGTGGCAGACTATTGGCATTAACCTTCTTAATGTGAGAGTAGACCCATTTTCCAACAGGGCAAATGTTAAATGGGTCAATTATTATTTATTATTATTAGTATATTGACCTATAATGACACATTCCGGTAGGCATACTTCTATTTCCACGGCAGGCAGGGTCCGTCTTAAAACTATATTAGAGTTAGTGCATACTCTACTATTCTCTATAAACAAATTTAGACCGGAATTTGTTTATTAGAACCATATAGAGAACCATAGAGATATAATTTAACCTTTTTTACCTAATTGTTTGTCCATACCAAGCCTTTAAAACACGAATACTACTAAGCCACTTTGTGACCCAACCAGAGACAGTCGAAATGATGTCACTTCATTTTACTTATCGCTGGTAATATTGTATATGGGACATCATAAGGGTCTACCGTTCAGAGGGTCTCAGGATCGATTCCTAATACGTCTTACAATAGCTTCTTTACAAATATAGGGACATGGTCACTACAAAATAAATACATCAATTACATGATATCTCACATGAGGAGATTCCCAATACAAAACATAGTTATAACCTAATTAGCGATGATTAGAACTAGTACTAGGTAATAAATATGTGCATGTAAGTAAATAAATGCTAACGGCGAAGTAAAACATATTGAGAAAACCTGCACACCTTAGAAAAAAAAATAAGGCATGTGAAGTCTGCCAACCCGCACCTGGTCAGCATGACAGACTGTGGCCTTATGAGACGAGACCCATATTCCAACAGTGGAATGATAAAAGGGTCGAAGGAAGAACAAAAAGTAAATAAAGAAATGTATATAAAACGTTATTATAATACATATAACTATGTATAAACCCGAAACGAAGGTGTTTCCAAGTATGTAGCAATCGTGTTAATTTTACACAAACAAGTAAGTGTGATCACATGCTTTACACACTTATTACCTTTACCCAAATTTACCTGACTTATCTTACCGAGACCCACGCCTACACGAGCTTTCCGGTTGCGAAGGAAAGCTTCAATAGAATTCTAATACCCTTTAAGGCCCTAATTGTATAAATAGGCGTTTAATTAAAATCCCCTACTAATTTTGGGACCGACTCGTTCTAAACTTGAGTTTAAGTTGTTTTGGATGTACGTAAACAAAGTTAATGACTGACGTAATATAAACATTACAATTCGATAATGATCAGATTTATCGTACCACGTATCTGTACAAATAAATAAAATTGGAGTGTTCGTTTGTAATATTAGAATATCCGCTTTTTACTAAAGGCATATGTATGTATATATGGTACATATACCAAAATAACGTGTTTTGCAATTTTTGTCTATCTGTTTGTTCGGGCTAATCTCTGGAACGGTTGGACCGATTTTGACGGGACTTTCACATAAAGTAATCTTACAATGTCCAAGTAACTACTATCCAGTACTGCGCGCAGTCCACGCGCATGCCACCACTGCGCAATAACTGAACAATTACTTTTTTATTAAATCACACGCGGACGAAGTCGCAGGCAGAGCTAGGAGTAAATAATATTCACATACAGAAATAATGATAGTCCAGTGGGTTAGATTTCAGCTCCCATTTCTGAGTGTCTAGCTTCGAATCGCGCACGTAACAGGTTTCATCGTGTTATATGCTTTTTCAGTTTCAGTAACATTTGCTGTTACGCGGAAGGAAATAACTTGAGAAAAACTGCATATGTATGCATTTTTCTTGATGATTTTGTAAACATGAGATGTTTGTCCTACTCCGTTATAGTAAGAAACTATAAGCTTGTTATTTTTAATCTAAGAGGCTTATCGTTTTAAACAGTGGAAGTATACAAATGTTATTGATTAAAAAAGTAATATCACACCTATAATTTCCGAAGCGGTAGGCAGAGGAGTGTAGTATACTCTCACGTTTCACCAGTAACTTTTAAGTCCCATGGAATAGGTGGATATACAAATTATTGATAATATTGGGGATTAATAAAAAAATACGTGGAACGTAAACGTTAATGGTGATACGTGGGGATATAGTACACTACTCTGTCTATCCCTACGGATTTTACAGGCGTGAGTTTAAACAATATTTAAAATTAATGTGATACTGTTTAATGTGTACAGTTAAAATAGAATTAATTAATACTTCTAATTAAAGTTTTTCCTCGCTTCATTGCTACCTGTTTTAATTGCATATACTGAACATGTCCTGAATATTGTGTCCGAGTGCAAACGAGAGACGTTGATGACATTAATAATGTATAGCAGAATATATGAAATTAAATAAGTATATAAATAAAAGTAATGAGAGAAGTCCACATTAATGTTGCTTATATTACTGGGCGGCGGATTTTCTCAAACAGTACACATAATATACATATGTATATTATATAGGTATACATATGTATATTATATGAATATCATATAAGATTCATATTTTTAAAAACATATCAAATGAATATGGAAAGAGCATGACAGGTTTATAAATTGACTTTCGGTGCTTTTCGCCTAGACCATAAGGGATGTAGCATGACGATTTAGTAAATAATATATTCAGTATACATGTATGTAGTTTATTTTGAGTAAAAGAGAAAGAATTTTATTATAGCGTATAACGATTTAAAAAAGTATACTTTTATTTTGCGACAATTCAAATTGTCTATTTGTAGTTCGGTACCATTTTTCTAAATTAGAATGTCTAGTAGTGACTCGGAGTCTGGATCTGTGCCCGGTGTATAGCAATAAGCTTACCATCACCATAGGACATAAACGTATTTCGTGAAACATGGGAGTGTTCTACACTCCTCTGCCTACCTCAGCCTGCCTACCTCAGCCATCGCATATTTTTCTCCTATAACAGTGTTATTATACGGAAAAGACGTCTATGAATAGTAATGCTCAAAAATTATCAATTTATAAATTGATAATAATATTATAATATATTCATATGAAAATTAGCGATCTCTTAAAACAAATGTTAAAGATATTTCGTATATTTCATATATAATACGAAATATATTCATCTTTCGTACTTACGTAACCTGTAACATTTCTATTGTTAATTCGCTTACAATCATTTCCCTCTGCCTTCTGTACTGTACAATATTTATGTGTAATAAGCATTGTACTTGAAAATCAGTACAATTGTGTACAATACACCTAATTATAAAACCATGTTAATGAATGTACATATAACTTTCTTCATTATTACAAGCGTCCATTGTGATTGTAATCAATATCAAAGACAAACGAATTGGTCTTTGTCTATGATGTTTTTAACACATACCTGCTATTTAAGAGTAACCTTTGTATCAATGGACGTAAATTCATTTTGCTATTTCATTTTGAAATCATGTCTTTACGAAGTATGTACATTAAACAATTGTGTTCGAAATTCAAAAAGCAACGGGTCTGTCGAGCGAAGTGTAACTTGAAAACTGAACGGAATTCATAAATGAATATCAACATTCGTTATTACTACACAATCATGTATTTGTTAAATGTACAATTACAACGAAATTTTCTATAATAATTATAATTATTTAAATATGGACAATTTTATGTATAAATTTATATTTAGTTTACTGACCATCTATAATTTCATGTATGTACAAATACGACGCTCCTATAATTTTAAATATGGATTTTCTGTGACTTTAAATACGGAACTTATATAATTTTAAATATTAAACTTCTGCAATTTTGAATATGGAACTTTCATGGTAAATATACTATATTTCAAAATACCCGGAACGTAGTATTTACATTACTGTTAAATTTTTTTGGCAGTAACACTGGCTTATAAAGAACTTGTCCCATATTTCAAATTTAGATTTTTGGTTGGACAACTTTACTTTGTAACTCGCTTTTAACTAAAAACAAATATCTTTAATATACATATATACATATTATGTCTAACAGAAATAATATCAATATCTATACGAAATTATACGATTACACTTTTTAAATATTTCTAATTAATATTTCGTCACGCCGGGTCCATTACGAGGTGGATAGAGAGTACTGAGGGCCAACTACATCTATTCTCACAGACATAGGATCTATAATTATACGAACTATGAAATCAAATTGACTTAAATATTTCACAATTTACAATTTTTAAAAACTATTAAGGACAAGAATTTAAATTAGATGAATTCGTTAAGGTACCTGCTTAATGATTTGAAAGAAATGAAATAAAATCGAATGAATTGTTGCAATTGAAGGAAATGAAAGAGAATTTTTAATTAACTTAAAAAATATCACCTGTCCGCTTGAATAAAGTTATACTTTGAAATGCAGAAACATGCTTTGTTAATTTTTCGATCATTTTTATTCGAGCGAATTGTTATAGGAAAGTTAGCTAATTAATACAACAGTTTGATGACGTTGGTATTAAGAGTACGATCGAACGATCCCTATCCTTATAGACCTGATGTGCTTCTTTACATTTAAAACTCCCTTCATATACGCACGATAAGGATAGAAAAGAAAGAAAAGTAAGATGAATAAAAGCTGTTTTTAACTTTATTCATTTGTCGTTTCATTGTTGGACATAGGTCTCTTCCTAGATTGAGGGCCGTAGTCGGCCATGCTGGCCAAGGATTAACAGACTACCTCACTCCTTAAAAACTATTATAGAGCCATATACCATTATCCACAAAATCAAAATGGTTGAATGAATATCACATAATAATTATGTAGCCAAACATAAAAAAAATTCGCTTATATAACATTTAAATTTATTTAGTCATAAAAATATCGTAAATAAAACCTGACAGTTTTCTAAATGTCAAAATCAGATATTTCCTTTGAACTAATTTAAATTTAAAATTCTCTTTAAAGTATGAAATCTGAAAACATTAGGTATTGCCTGAAACCCCTATTGCGGATCGGATTACGAAAGTTATATTTACCCTTAATTATACTCTCTCCCTATTCTAACCAAAGTAAAATACACAGACTGCGTGGACAGATAAAAAATACAAGCTGAACAGAATATCCACAAGGAAATAGGTTTCGGTGAAAAATTGTAGCCTATTTTCGTGGACATGGCAAAATGGCATCAGGGTGGCCTGCGATGAATCTAACTTGATCAAACGCGCTCCAGGCTCTAAAATCGCTCAGCCATCGCATATTTATCTCCCAACACACTTCGGAAACATCCAACGTGACATTTTGAATTAAACACTGGAAAATCGAAAATATCTCCACTCTAAAACGTAAATTTAACGTAACGCCTGTAATCTCTAAAGAGGGAGATAGAAAAGTGTGGTACACTCCCCTTTTCAGCAGTTACGGTCACGTTCCATTATGAAGAAGGTGGTGATGCTATACACCGGGCACAGAAAGGTAATTTAGCAAGTACAAAATTTACCACAACCATGATTTAAGCTTTAAGTAACCGAATTTAAAATATTAATTAACGTAGAAATAGCTCCAAATTTTTATATTAAAAGTTTTGTGAGGCTCTGTGTCCATGATTAAATTATGTTCCGGCTTAATTCACGTATGTTTTTTCGGGACAGGCCGACTAGTTTCAGACCTCTCCGGGGTCCTTTAACGTAGCTCCCGTCGACCGCTCTAGGTTCTTTATACTAAAACATTATTAAACTAACATTTACGACCAAACTCCATATAACGTGTCCCTACGAAAGTACTACCGAGCCACCAATATAAGTATGTATGTAAATGCACTGTGAACTAAAAGTAAAACAACATGAAATATAAAGAAGGCTTGCGGAGGCTACACAGTATTATGTCCTAACTTTATATCTGACGTTCCATGAATCTAGATGACTTTGTTGTAAAGTAGGAAATGTGGGTGGGTCCCTTTAATAAACAGTAGGTGCAACTTACACGCGTGAATGAGCGAGCGTAAAAAGTCATATTAATCACACATGAAAAACCGTGATATAAAAAACTAACATTTTAATAGAGTCGTTCTTGAGTCACTCCTGGGTATGAAGAATGTTGACCCCATGGAAAAGACAAAGAATGTCATAAATATTGCCAAGGTTATTTGAATTCAAAACTCGAAGCAGATACCCCATCTATGTATGTAGTTTAGTTTTCTCAATGTAACTTTCTGAATACACTCACTGATTCGGCTATGTTTGGCACAAAAACTCCTTAAATATTCTTGTAACGTGTGACTGGTAATCATTTTTGTGATTGTATACTCGTATGCTCCTTTAGTACATTATGAATATGACCGTGGGTGGGCTTAAATTAAATTTCGTCAATCCTATCCAGCCTGTTTAAAATATGAAACTTCGTTATGATTTAGCCTTTATCGGCTATGGAAATTTTGATTAAAATTTGCAACATTTTCACCGAAAATATCAGCTTATCAATATGGTTATGTATTTTTCGTTTTCTGTTAATTATATTTGTAGAAATATCCCTGCAATACCTCAAAACGATACTTTGTATTTCAAGCCTCATTTATTAATTATTTCCGAACTAGTTTTCTAGACAGTTATAATGAGCGAGAACAATGAGGTAGTAAAGTTCGTTAAGATTTAAGAACAGATGACAACAGTTCAAACCGCATTTGAAAATCCACTAAGGATTGAGTCATAACGAAATACAAAGAATGCCCAATAGTTGATAAGATAAGACGTAAACCTTGGCAAGCACCCCCCACCCTGATATAATATAAAGTCTTTTCTCCGACGAGGAACGGGATGTTTCATGAATATAGATGTCAACTAACTTCGGCTTGCTTTGGAGTATGGCATACATTAGGACGTATTTTTACTTATCACATCATTGTATGAAAACTGATAAAAATAATCAAATAAGTCAGATACTGTCTGACAGGGTAAACAGAATTCTTCGAAATCGGTTCAGGTGTATGTAGAAAATTCGTCAAGTGTATATGAATAGTTACTTGGCAGTTGGTGCTCTCTGCTTACCTAGAAAGGAATCTATTGTAACATAATAATAATCGAAAAATCGCTGATGCCAAAATTTATTATACTCGCCCATATACATGAATGAAACTTCATATAATAAATCAATCAATAAATATAAATTCGCAATATGAAAGTCCTTCCTTGAGTCGAGATTAAATCCTAATACCAACTTTGCTGACGATTCTTTGTATGGAGAAATAAAATTAAAGGGGCTAACGCTTTTATATTGATAACATGGATTTGATGAAGCGTTTGATGTACTGTAGGATACTGTAGGTACTGTAGGATATGTTCACTCGTGCTTATGTAATTGGATTAGGGTGAAAATACCTTAAGAAGAATGTTTTTTTTTTTCGTTCAAAATATTCTTCTTTTTAATTTAGGTCCATAAAAAATATTTTTGTCTCGGCCCATTCATTATTCCACTACATTGCGATGTCACGTTTTTTTGGTTCTTAATGTCTCCTGTGAAAGTTACCAATATGGAGTTAGCTGGTTTGCGAATTAAGGTAGCGATATACTGGCTATGGGAGAGTCAAAGGTCATAGATACATAGGAGCGTGGTTATATGAACTGAGTAAAGATAAAGATATATGGCAATGGGTGTTCGTTATCTCTCCTGCAAAGGATCTGGTGTGATGTTATACATACATATATAAATAATATAATCATCGTGTAACCCTGTTATTCGTTTCAGCGCCGTCTTTAAATGTGTACAGTGTCATATCAGTACGCGAAATAAAATTTTATGTTCGCGATTCAAGTCAGTCATAAGCTTTCGGTCTTAAGCCTTTAAGCGTATACAAGTCACATAGTACATTGAACCGAATTAGATGCAATGGAATCTTTTAGATCATTTTCAGTTTTATCATTGTTAAGTTTATCGTTTGCGGATGAATGGAGAGTAATATTTTTAGAATATCAGAAGTGCTGTTTGTGAGAAGTATGACTGCGTTGTCCTTTGATTCACGTAATTGGTTTCGGTCGTAACAATTCAAGTATATATGTATGTACGTACATAAGAAAGGCTTTTATTGTATCACTGGACCGAATATGTACGAGTTTCATCACGATATGTCCCTTCAGCGTTATAGCAAGTGAAACTGTGGTATCGTGCAATACAATACAATACAAAAATAAATTATTGCACACCACGTAAAGTCAAAAACAGCAAAATAATAATAATAAAGACAACAAAGCAGTTAGCAATGGGCGGTCTTATCGCTTAGAGCGATCTCTTCCAGACAACCAACAGATATCATAGACAAAGGCAAAATAAAATAATACACAAATAAGATTGTTTAATTACTAGCAAGCTGTAGTTTTTTTAATAGGGCACGATACATTATATTAAAGTAAAGTTATTTAATATAATAAGATAATAAAACCTACAACTGATGTATTTATGATTTAAAAAAATGATTTTTCCTTTGACCCTACTGGAGAGAGGGAAAGAGATGGGGGGATCAGAGACTCCTCTTCTTATACACACATTACATTTACATTAGTTGGCGACTTTAACGATCAGATCCGCAGCAACGAATGGAAAAGTTTTTGTGTCATTAGCACTGACTATCAAACAAAAAATTTTCTAACGCCGACAGTCCTACATCTTGATCGTTGGGGAAGAGCGAATGAGAGCTTTTATGGGTAATGATGTAAAGTACATCCTTGTTTGGCTAACAACGTGTTAAATATGACATTTGTAGATTTGTACTAATTTCGAAATAGCATTGTTCATTTAAGCTATAGGAAAATATTACTATAGTTAATAACTTTTCTAACTCTTATTTACATGGTAATTTTTGTTCTGTCATAATTGGTTTACAAAATAATTTTAACGATGAACGAAAAAATCTTGAGGAATCTTACACACCTTGGAATTCAGGAAAACCTTTTAAGGGTGGCAAAGTTTAGGTTTAACAAAATAAATATTCGATTTAATAATTTTTGTAGCATTTTATTTTAACAAACATAGCTAGTCTTTTTGTTCTACACTGGAAATTTCCTGAGGAAAATAAATGGAAAAGATTATTTTACGCACGGCCGAAATGAGCATAACAAATTTGATTAGATAGAAAGAAGAAATATCATGATATTGCTCGTATTTTTAAAGTTAAATAGCAATAACGCCTTATAGAAACTTTCATATTACATTTATGTAATAAAAATATGTTTCATAATTTATTGAGTGATAAGTACTAGGTATTTATGACTCAAAATGAATCCACGCGGCAACGTATATTGTCAGATGTCACAAGACGCCGGTTGAAGTCGCATTGTTTTATAGAATACCTGACTATTGCTGTGACATTCTTGGCATCGAACGCGCGACCTCATTACAGGACTCGAGATGTATAGATACATATTACGCCTGTATTTCTCTGAATAATAAACCGCTTTTTCACAATTTATGTTAAAATTAAATAGGGGGTGAACCCATTAGTATACACAGAGCACAAATCCAGATTCCAGACTTCTGCTGGAATTTTCAAGAAGGAAAAACCCAGTAATGCTATTCCCGACCTGATCACCGAACCCAGAACAACTTGCCACTAATCACCCTTGCACCCACAAGACATTTAAGCTCTTTGTATCCCTACAGAACTTAAGGGGTGTACAAAGCGTTCATTAGGAATTGTTTAAGATAAAAATTAACAACCCCTCTCTTGGTGAGCGTAATATGTCACATATTACTCCTCAACTCCTGCAATCCTTTCATCTTACAGGAATACGGGTTGTCAGTAACGGCTCGGTAAATTTATATGAATTTGACTGCATTTAATAATACTTTAGTATCCAATCTCTTTTGGACTATTTACGGAAGCCTTACTATTTATGGAGATGGATATCATCTTTTCTAGTAAACACATGAACCGGCTACACAGCCTTAAAACCGAATATATTATACAGAGATATGAAAATCTTTATCCGAGAACTATCTATAAGACCAAAAGCGTTTCAATTAATTAGGCGTAATATTCCACCTACATTGAGATCAAATAACCGCGTAATAATAATAATTCAGTTTTGAGGAAATTATTAGCCGATAATAATTAAACCATGTTTTCAATTATCGTGTAATAGAGACAGCCAGTGGCGGTATTATTTCCAGGTATCGGTTATGTAATTGTAACACGCTGCACGGTCGACATCGACCTCAATATAAGGTGACTTAAGTCGTATCGAAACATAAGAAGGTCATCACGTTTTCGGTCGAAACAGAATTTTATATAATGTCACAACATAGTGCGTGGAGAGTCTTGCATACAAATTTTGGATATACATATATGTCATGTATGCTTTTGGACTTTTTAAAGAGAGGATAAATAGTATTTTTTCTAGTCATTCAAAACTCATTAAAGAAAGCATTTGTATACCTATTATTAATACATAGCAATTAAATTTATTATATATTTGGGTGTACAGGTGTTGTTACCCGTGTCAAACAATATAACAACCTTTCAAAAAAGTTATTTTACTCAGTAGGTACTTACAACGTTAACAATGTTTTTTATAATTCATATTGGTAATAATTATATTTGTACCCGGTGTATGGCAATAAACTCACCTCTTATTGCATTTGACCTATAATATAACTGCTCAAAACTGAGAGTACTACACTCCTTTGCTTACCTAATCGCAGAAATATAAGCTTCATGTTACCTTTGTCTCTTAATATTTATAACCACCATTTTTACGGGCACCTAACTCTCATATTCGTGTATCGCGACCCCGCTCTGACAAGTTAAAATACTACGCATTTATATTTTAAAATACATCCAACATTAGGAAATGCGCTACTTAAACGTGGAAATTGCATGAATTTTTTACACGATTTAAACAGAGATTTATTTCCCTAATATATTTATTTAGTTGTCTATTTTTTTATACATCACTTATTACCTTAAAAAGCCGTAGTTTTTAATGCGGGTATGCATGATCTGATGTTAATATATATCAGTAATAATTACGTATCCTTGTAATAAGTAAACAATTAATACGATTTCCTTTAATTCGTAAAGTTAACTTGTTTAAGGAGTAGTACAGACGAACATATTATGTTGACGCGTTTAATATATTGCTCGGTAAAGTCATGTAGAGTTAAAGCGTTGAGTTTAACTTGTCACTCTAACGAAGGGATGTTTAATTAGAGACATAAACATGATCACGCGTTAAATCCTTAAAGAGTGTAGACGGAAGGTTTGATTTGGTTTCGTTAATAGCTTTTACGGTGAAATCAATAAATACATATGCTTGTCAATGATAATGTATTATTGTCAATGATAATGATAATGTATTACGACTTTTTAAAATGTGACGCTTTCGAATTGTAATTATAGTTTGTGTTATGTTGCATACAAAAAGTGTTTATCTATTGCGATAGGTAATCATTTATTATGAAACAACGATTCATATTAAATTGATATATTAAAACATATTTGTTAACAATTATTATATGTATTACCAATGCCTTATAACGAGTCATTTTATTCATCTGATTGTAATAAAAAAAAATCTTTAGTTGAGGAGCTTAAAGACTTGGGGGGGTAAACAAATGAAAGTGACATAAACAGAGTGTACGTAACAGATCCAAACCAATGTAGAGACGATATTGATCCACGTCCGTTTGTGAGATTTATTTGAGAATCAGATGTACATTTCAACTCGTCCTCGTACATATTAAGAGAGCAAAGATAGTTTAATTTTGAGAAGATTATAATTGGAACTTATGCCAATTACTCCTTTTTCTATTATGCTAAAAGCAGACACACGCTAGTTAATTATACGAGTAGAGGTAATTCATTATGAGTTACTCATGTAATAATAAGTTCATTATTATCAATAAGTACGAGTATATCCATGCAGTATCCATTATAAGACGTCTAAGCAGTTCGTAGAACAAACGTTATTAAATAATTTATTGGCGAGGACTACAAAATACTGTAACTAAAGGCACCGATGTCCTTATTATAATTTTTTTGAGCGTCAATTTAATTGCAATGTGAATTTTCTCAACTATCGCGAGATTGCATGCGCAATTACCGAATGAGAAGTCTCGGGTTCGTTTCCCGAATGGGGCATTATTGGATTTTCTACCTTGGAATTACTATTAAATCTCCGATTTTGGTTTTCTGCCCAGCGGTTAGCAATGTGCTCTCCATCTATTCCATAATGGGACGTAACGGTAATTGGTAGCATGTGTGTGTCTACTACACTCCTTTGCCTACTTCTTCGAGTATTGTAGAACTGGTGTTGGCTACTTAAGCGTTTTTATTTTTTCTACATTTAACCAGGTAAACACGCTATGGGATGGTGAGTGGTTACCGTCTATGAAAATTTGTAGCATCCGAGTAGTGATATTCTATGGCTTTTTATATATTTATCCAATCCAAAATCAATTTTCAGATCAACGTTATATTAACACAATGGCAGTTTTCGAAACAAATATTAAATGTCTGAAACGAAAATTTATCCCGATATTAATATTTCTTAATGAACATAAACAAAACCGAATGAAACTCTACGATTTTTTTCTCCTTTTCTTTTCATTAACAAAAGAAGAATACAAAATCAAATCGTTCATCTCAAAAGGCGCTAACATTTTTAAAAAGCTGTATTATTTAACATTGAGACGATGCGGAAAAGCTTTAAAACAAAACAAATACATTTCTGTTTCGTTCGGTATAATATTACTCTTTTAACTCTCGAAATATTTAATATTGTTGAAACGAATTGAGGTTTTCAATTTGGTGAATATTTTTAATCTCTCTTTTTAATTTATTAACAAGAGTATATTCCATAAAGAATAAACGTGATTGAGAAATTTAGTGATTGAAGTGATTTAGGTGTGTATGAAGAATTGGTTAGAAACTACTATTATTAACCCTCCAACTCACCTTAGTACCAATCTCATTAACACCGGATGGGAACGGCTACTGAAATTCTGTCAGCTAAAGATAATTTCAATCATGGGTAACCTCGGATATTTTAACGTAATGCCGTTGTTAACCCACAGCTTTGAAGTAATAATTACTTCCGGTCATTAATGTAATAAGATACTAAACTTGAGAGACATAATAGACAAGGGTTATAAGAGCCAGAGGGTTATAAGATACAGAGGGTTTTATTAGTAATAATCAGGTTATCGATTTTAAACTTTTCCATCTCGTCTGAGTATTGGTCTTTTAAATACACTATGCTCTTTTTATTATATCATAATACAAGATACTTTAGGGCGGAGACAGAAAACCCTTATAGATATGCCTTGTTTTTTCAACTCATCACTCTTTGTACTAGTACGGCGACATAAACATAAGACACTATGAATTACGGATTATTCTAATTTGCGCAGTTTTTTACTCGTGTTGAAAAAGAATCATCAAAATTAATATCTGCTGGTTGACTTCGATATATCACAGGTAATTAGCTAAATGTTTAATGAAATACAGAGACATGGTAATGATTTCAAACGAGGCAGCGCCTATGCTATCTGTACTTGTATGGATGTTTCAAATGCATATCTGAAACCTATTAACTGCCTCTATTGTTGATCAAGTGGTTGCAAACGCGACTACCGATCTAGAGATCCTGGGTCCGATCCCCGGGTCGGTAACTATTAGATTTTTCTATCTTCAAATTTCTTGTATTGGCTCGGAGGCTGGATCTGTGTCCGGACATTGACAATGCACTCACCACCTATTCCATAGTGGGACGTAAACGTGACTTGTAAAATGAGTGTACTACGCTCGTCTGCCTACCTCTTCAGGGATTGCATGTGTGATGTTATGTTTATCTATAACCTAAATAAGAACTTGTCCTAAGTCAATTTTGTACATTATCTCTTATATTGAAGTCTAATAGACGATTAACTGTCGTAAATACAGTCGTACTAAGTTTATTTTCTCCTTGCACCAAACTTTACCCCTCACTCGCACAAATCTTATAATTTCTTAACCGAAACAGTCTTTAAATACATAAAAAGAACATAAAAAGGTCGATTCACACTGACTGGATAGGGATTTGAACGAGTTTCCTATACAGCGCGGAATCGTAAACATTGTACCAACAAACATAATGTTCGGGTACCCTCATGACTTTATTTAGGGCCCAGCGTTTTATAGACGAATATAAACTGCTAATTTTAGCGAATGCCCATTTTATATCGCCATTGTCTGCGCTGAGTGCTAAAAAATGGTGAATAAATAGGCTTATTGAATTGTTATAGTCATCGCCATAATCGTCAATCCTTTTATGTTGCACTGTTCGATTTAGGTCGCTTCTGTGACGTTGTTTATTGTTCCATTAATTGACACGGGTTATTTTGTGAGATCGAGAAGATGAAGCGAGATGATGGAGAAGAATTGAATACGAGATTGAGAAGTGAGACGGTTTAGTACTATAGTTTTACACAATTTCCATCTTTAGATCGACGTTTAATAGGAATATAATTAAGAAGTATATTTTCCAAGTCGACCAGCTATAAGTTGAGAGGCTTCACTCGCCTTCGAGAACATTTTGGCGAATCGTGAAGTATTCAGCTTGTTTTAGATCGTTTTTTTTCACCCTTGCGAAGTTTACACTTCCTTCTCAAGCGAAGTTTAACATCAAAACGTATCTACATATAAGTCTGAATTTGAACTCGAGAGCGGCGCGGCTGTGGTGGAATGAATTATAAACCACTGACGTAACACTTCTTAATAATTTTTACTCATTCATTCATTCGTTCAAATAATTATACTATCTAAGATAACCTAGATACAATAAATATAAACACGAAGACAAAATATTAAGGGAATTATTATGTTCAATTAATAAAATGTACATATGTATATATATATTTGTCCTCTCTGTCCGTTCCTTTTAACGTTTCTAAGCTAAATAAAACCTTCAAAGTCTTACATACATATAGGTTAATAACACCTACGCGTCTTACCTTGCTACACTTAGTCATTTAAGTATTCATTCAACGATATTATGTCATTTCGTTTTACGATAACCAAGCATCCATTTTGCCATTACAATCCCCATATAACGATATAGAAAAACGATAAAAACTTTAATAATATTATGCGAAAGCTAAATTTTTTGCTAAATTCATCTTACCTTATTACCGAAAATTACCGAAGATGGGACAAAGTTCAGAGGTAATCAGGCTGTTCGGAAACACAGTGAGCTGAGATATTTAATCTAAGTATACCATCATACTCACAAAACACATTATAATAAGCTATTGTATAAATTCTGTAGTAAGATTAAAGAATATTTTGTATAAGTATCAACTTGGAGCCCCATCAGGTTTCATCGGATCCAAAGGCGATAAAAACCATAAGATGAAAATTGTACAGGATAAATATAGGCGAGAATGTTTTTATTTCTGTACTTTTTCCGATATCACTAACGTAGGTTTTCTTTACGCCTAGTACCTTGGGGGATAGTTAGAAAGCCACAGTACCAAATATCTTTAGCCTCACAGACCAAAAATGCTTCTACATTCATCATCCTCTTCATATAAGCGCACCATTTCAGTGATTTCTGACTCCGCCATCAGTCGGTACTAATGTTAGTAATAAAAGACAATATTAACTGTAATTATTTTTAGCGCTTACAATACGCTGCAAAATATATTTCAGTCTACGTTTACAATAGATCAAACAATCGCTTATGACTACATTTAACTTGTTTGTACCTCACGTTGCAAAGACCATTTAATAAAAGTTTTTTATAGCCATTTGTCCAGACCTTAAGCGAAAGACGGACTGGCGATTTATATTTATATTCAGGTATCTGTAAAAAAGGTTAACAGGTGCGAAATAATGAATACAATTTTTCCTTCTGATCCGCGACACGGTTATATTTTGTTTGTCCGCAGAGTAAACATAGCACACGTACATTTTAAACCTGTTTTGTTTGCGCGTAGCAATAAATAGAGTAGTTAGAGAGCAGTGAGTGCCAAATATCTTTATCGTTAAAGACCTGACGGGCTTCTTCTTCATTCTTCTCATTCCCTCTCTCATCACCCTCATCTCTCATCAGTCTCCTAACGGGTGTAAATAAGAATTAATAATAATACCACTTATCAACAATATTTTCCGTGCTCGTTATTAATTGGTTTGGTATGACCACTATTTATGTTTCAATAGCATTTCTCTCTATTAGCCGTCATTTCGAAATTCATCCACGTCATAAAATACACATTTTTTTCCGCACTTCTGCTTTATTATCCAATATTTATCTTCCCACGCTTAGTATTGTATCTCCCACGCTAATAGACGCTACGTTTCAAAAAGGCAAGATCGGTATGCACGAAAATGTTTTCAAAACATTTTCAATGTTACGCGAAACTTTGAGAACCTTAGAAAGTTTAAAAATCTTGTGAAGAAAATATAATATCATAACCCATTATTTTATGAGACTTACAATTGTCGCTCTACTTTCTTCGTACAGTTATCGTGAATTTTCCACAGTAACAAATGGATGTGATCACCATTGATCAGACTGAATCTTTTGTGTTCTAAATTCAAACTGCTGTTGTCTATGTTCATGTTATTTACAGTCAAATATATTGGCCACTTACTAGGTTATACAGTCATTGAATTTTAAACTTTAAACTATAAAAAAAGTAATTAAAAATAATAATAGTAAAAATATTACTGGAATTCCTTTATTTACATACACTAAAATGACTACTGAAAAGTAAGTTATTTAAATATTGGAAAAAATACATCAGGTGGCAAATGCTGGCAACATCGGTTTTCAAAAAAATGGGACTTATTTACGAGTATAAAGCAATTTGAAAAAATCCCAAAGTGTCACCTTTTGTTCCGACCAAATTACAAAAACCTTTTCATAATTTATATTAAATACGACCTTAATTTAAAATATTACCTACTCTTTTCATTTTTTTAAATTATTACACGAGCATTTTGTTCATAACAAACGTGGGTTTAGCCGTGTTTTCCCGCGATGGTTATTACAATATAACGAAATAATTAGAAAAATGTCAATGTCAATGAAAAATCAACCAACAATATTTATGTAGCTATATCTTAAATAAATGATGAAAATGTAAAAATTTAGCTAAATGTACATATAGCGTCTGTGTATCCCGAATATTACAATGTAGCATTTTTCAAAATCAACGCGAATAGGTACTTATTACGCAAGCATGCTACACCGCAGGCTAGACTTTTGCTTTCCATCAGGCAAGGTTTACATATAGATCCGGTTTTTTCTCTGATTAATATTTCCTAGAAGAAAATACTACTAGATACTAATACTATAAAGAAGATAAAAATAAAATAACTGTAAAAATTGTTCAATTCCCTTATTAGCCGCTGTCTCTTATCAGATGTGTTCAAGACCAGATGTAAATGAAGTAAATGAGAACTCGACAATGATGATGACGATGACGTACATTCGACAATTTCTGCAGTTTTATATAAAATAACAGCGATACATTTCAAATACTTTCTAACTCTCAATTGGCGATAACGAAGACATAATAAACGTTTTTATAGTATATTTGTTTACCGCATAATGCATAGCATCAAAGACATGTCAGAAATCGCCTACTCATTCATGTCTTGAATAAATCTTATTGGCATGTGCAGAGAGCTGCAATCTTAAGAGTTTGCAACAGAAACGTTTTAGAAAAACACTTTTTCTGGCAGAAATAACTACATACAAATACATATCGTAATATTATTTAAAAAAGAATTAAACTTAGCAGTATACATCTGTATCCTTTTTGATACATAAATATCTTCACGCCATGTCCCTTACGGGGTAGGCAGAGAGCACACAGCGCCATATATTTCTATCCTTGGAAACCTGACGTGCTTCTTTCACATTCATCATTCTTTTCACACTTGCACATTAGTACATACATACAAACATACTCTTTTGATATCACAAGTAAAAATCTATTAAGTAACTACATTAGAAAAAGAAAGTATATATAAATACAGCTTCATCGGTATTAAGCTTAGCAGTTTTATTTATACCAACGACATTGGCGCCAAAATGTCTGGAAGTCCGACGCTAGTCTAGTACTCTAAAGATATTTCGCGGGCAAAATCAATGCAATTACGAACATATTCATTAAAACGCTCATTCAAGTAAGTTATGTCTTATAATACGAGTTACATTTTTGTTCCTTATAATTGAACCGATGTCAAAGCAGTTTGCATACTAGTAAGAAAATGGCGTCGGAGAGTCTGATATCAAATATTACTCATTCTGCGGGTATTCATAGATTATTCATCTCTTCCTTGCGCTTCTCTTTGATAGAACGAACTTATGTTAATGTTGTTTACCAAGAATTTAGTTGTATATAAGATTATTTTTGAATATACCTACAGATATATTACGATAAATTGAAAGATTAACGTTATTATTATTATACTACCACGCCAGGTACCTTGCGAGGTAGGCAGAGAGCACCGAGTGCCAAATACTTCTATCTTAACAGACATGTAGTGCCACCATCATATTTATTATTCTCTTTACACACGCACGTAGGTTTCGGAGACTTGTAACGCCCGTATCAGAAGATGTGATGTTTCTTTTTAGTCTGGGTTGACAAAATCCTAAGTAAGTTTTATTAAAGTTTTACTGTAGTTTACATGCATAAAATGATCTATCTAAAGTTAACACCGAAAACAGTTCTGCAAAATTTTTGCGTCACAAATAGCCGTGTTTGCCGGAAATGCTGGTTTATCGAATCGTTCGATATTAAATATGTAAAGTACATAGGTATATACATGGTGTTTTTAAACGTGGTATACAATCACGTCAGTGATTTGTATTAATTGAATAAACTATTACATACTTTTAGCTATTTTATTAAGCTCACCTGCAACAATGTAAAAGTTAGTCAGATTATATTTTCATAAAATTTAACCTTGCTTTTATTCTAGACTCTTAAATCCCGGTGGCTGATTTACTCTGTAGGTCGCGGCGCCAGGACGTCTGGCGTCCCGAACCCGCGTACTGACGATCCACAACATATTTATCGCTTTCCTAACATATCCAAATGTTTCTTTACAATAATTTACTGCTGTATGGCCATAAAATAATTGTTTATGAACGTTCTGTATTTTCGATTTAAGATACACTGAGACAACAGAGTTCAACAGAAACCAATTATATTTGTTCGATCTTATTCACACTCTGACTGATTGGACAATCGAATTCTATGAGTTTCGGTTAATTCAGTTCTTCAATTCAACTATACTAGTCCTTTATTTTGATAGGGTTACGTAGAGTAATCAAACAGCGGCCTACTGGCTGAATCATTAGATTTTCTAAAACTATACAATCATGGGCTCAGCTCATTGTGAAATTTAATCTCTAAAATAGTACTTTGTTGTAAGTGTTAAAAATATTTTCAATTTAATAGTGTTTCTATCAACGTGAAACACTGTTTGTTCGACTGTTCATCTTGATCGTTTATGTCAAGCTAATTAATTAATAATAGATTTCATAGAGTTTATATTTTCATAATAATCAAGAAATTTAATTATTCAACTCGTATAATTATTATCCTTAGACAGTGAAGTTTAAAATTCAATAACACATGTATCTTGTTTCAGATTCCATCAACAACAATGACTAGTTCTTGTAATATAAGCGTGATTATACTAGTCTGCATGATCGCGGGCGCCTTGGCCAACCCCGTCAGGCGCACCCCGGACTTAGAAGCCCGTCGCCGAAGTGCTATTGACAGAAGTATGGTCAGGTAAATATTTTACTCCCAGGTCTTTTCTTAAGTCGACTTAAGTTGTTAAGACTTAAGTTATTACAAAAACCCGCACAAACCAGCATCTAGTCCAATGTAGCGGCAATGTTTAAAAATGTTCAAAGACAACACTAAGAACGATGAATATCTCTCTTATGACTATAGGATATAACCAGCGAATAGGTTGTAATTAGTCACTATTCTAATGATTAGTGCCTTTGACTTTTGATCCGAAGATAGTTGGTTCGATTTGTACCGAAGACAAATATGTGCGCGCGTTTCACCCAAGTCTGAGAGTAAATATGTGTGTAGAAATTTATGTATATGTGCTTATTTAGTAGCTGTCTGGTTAAAACTCTGTTTATCTTGAGAAAAGAAAATAGTGTATGATTATGTGAACTCGTGTCAGTTACCCCGAGACATGGGAACGTGTAGATGGAACGAGTCATATTTTATAACTGCCTACCACATACGTCAAATTCATAGTAGGTATTACTTATCCAACCGATTCCTAATCAGTTCTTCTACCTTTAAAAGCGAACAATAATTATATCTATCAATAGGCAACTAGTCAAAGGATGAAGAACTCAACGATTTCTTGAAAAAGCTCTTGACATGCAATCTTCTTCCAGGTTCGGTCGCTCGTACCCTCCGGAGCCATCAGCAGCCGAGTTGCGCGACGCATTCCAGCGACCCACCCGCAGAGGGAACAGCTTCCTACGCTTCGGAAGATCACAACCCGTGACCTTGACCGCCGACGAGCTGATGTCCCTTCTCAGGGCCTACGAAGATGACTACGAAACTCCCGTCTCAAAACGCGCATCCACCGCATTCGTAAGATTCGGGCGCGACCCTAAATTCATCCGGCTGGGCAGATCTGGAGATGATGAAAAGAACGGATATGAACAAACTTCGGAGTTAGTCGTCAGCGGTTACCCTCAGAGGAAGAGCAGGGCTCGTGACCATTTCATCAGACTTGGCAGAGACAGCGAGGAGCTGAACGATGTTGAAGAGACTCTCGATGAGAGAAGGAAGAGATCTACTGACCCCGAGTGCCATGAATGCCTTTTGTAATCAGTTCAATTGTTGTCCCTATCCCTCCGTCATTAAAGCCAACTCGTCGCTGTCTCAATTAATTGTAATTGTTTATTTAGATTATATAAATGTAATTCAAATTAAGAAATAAATTTAACTTGATATAATATTATATTGAAATTTCTGTACTTGTAAATATATATATTTCTAAACTATAACACATTTACATACGTTGGGTTGCTTCATGTGGAACATTTTTTAAATATTTTTTTTAATAATAATACATTTAAATAAAAAAGCTTCTATAAAAATGTTATGCAATAGCCCATCATCTATAGACTAATCTTACTATACAAACTATACTCTTTCTCTTTTTGAAATGGAATCTATTTATACATTTTTTAAATATTCACAAATGATTGATACACTTATTTAAAGAAATAAAAAGTAGACGCTTAATCTCCAAAAATATTAATAATATGTAAAAAAATGTAGACAAAGCGTATTGTTTTAGAAATATAAATAAATAAATATGTTAATAGAAATGTTAATTGTTTTCTGTTAATATATAAACACCTTCTGTTTATCTAATTAAAATACATATACACAAATAATTATCAAATTAGATATTTGTTGTTTGTTTACTACATATTTTAGGCAAAAAACGTGTATATATTTAGATTTTACCAAAGACAAGATTATGTTCCCAATAACTCCAAAACTCAGTACAGAAAACACCGTAATACGCATATATTTTTAGAAGCACCTGTGATAAATTATATTTTATGCTAAAACGGGGAATAAATTTAATCTATTTTATTTTGGATTAACAGACAGTAAATAGGTATTAATACAAAAAGTTGCAACGTAATTGAAAAGGTTACCTTTAGATTATTAAACCTTATGAAAGATATTAAGAAAAATCATGGTTCTTTTGATTAAAACAAATCAATTAATTATTGTTGTTTTTGCTGTATAACTAAATTATTCACAAGGAAATCAACGATTGCGTCTTAGTAATTGAGTAAAAATCGAAACTTAACTTTGAAATAAATAGACCCACTTAACGTTGAATTAAATATTCTTATTTTAATTAAAATATAAAAACGTTCTCATCAGTAGGTAATGATATTGAATATAAATTTTATCTTTCATATTACTATAGGATTTCCAATTTCTATTTTACCATAAATGTGAATTAATTTGACATGTTGAGTAGGTGGTAAAAGAGTTTTTCTATGTAATCTTGGACTTCATGCTAAAATATTTTCGAAGAACCGACGTGTTAATAAAAATCTCGCCGTTTAAAATTATCAATCAGAAAAGTAAAGTACAAGACAAAGATGGATGTCGATTCTCTCTCTCTTTATCTTAAGCTTCTTTGTACCCTGTCGAGTCATATACCCTATTTCAATATGAGGCGTAGACAGTTATTATCTATTGTTAAGTTAAATATTTATTCAATAACAATTTTTTTCGTCATCATTCTATGTTCTTATTAAAAGAAATAGTGTTCAATATCTATATTCGGCTGACATAAATACATACTGCTTTTGCTGTAATATTTTATATAAAATATATTATATTTATGCTCCTAACTATTTTTTATAATTATATCTATTTTTAAGTTTACTTCTCATAATATTAAATATAGTTTTCAATAAATTGTAATGCATTTTTTTATTATTTTCACATCGTATTGTGTAAGAAGTATCCGAACGTAAGGCTGGGTACACACGTATCGGGTACTTCCGCCCTAATTTATATAATTAACTGTCACATACACTTACATTAACATAGAATATATAAATATATATTTACTTATTAAATACAGGTTTTACGCTATTATTGATTATGTACCAATTGTTGGAAGACTTACTTAATAAATGGCATTACTGTGTAAGATGTTTTAATGTTTGTTTTTTGACATCCACTTTCGTGGTTCTACCCGCAATATGTTAGCTCTTAATACTAACTAATAATTAAATCGAAAAATATTATTAGGGCCTTGAAATTTCCGACGGAATAAAAAAGTCAAACACTCTTTAATGAAGCTGATTGCTACTCACAAGCAACTTTCTTACCCTAATTTGCGTTGGAGCATAGCTGCTACCCTATCTAACGTCCTCACGCAGTGCGACCGGACGTTTCGATTGTCATACATGATCCATTTTCCATCATAAGTCCCAATCCAATTCAGAATCCCTTCATTTGTGTACCTATTCAATAAGTTAACCCAATTTTTATAGCCATTTTCTTGTTATTTGTATAGGAAGTTGAGAACTTCCTAGTTCACAGGGTAACAAATTCACGATTTTCTTAACGTAACATCACGCCTGTAATCTCTAAAAGGGATAAGATTTTGTTATCTTGTCAATTACACGATAACGAATCAGCATTGTAATTTTCCTTACGTTGAGTTGACGTAATAGTGTTAGGTAAAGCTGCTTCTAATATAGCTTTCAACTTGCCGTTATCTACTTCAACTACACATGGCCAAGCGGATTATTATTAAGATCGAAATTTCCAGAACGAAAGCGTTCAGACCAAAAACGCAAGCAATGATCAGTAGCAGCCACTAGTAACTGCTGCCTGCAGAATGGTCACTCTTTTCACAGGAAAAATATATTATATACGTAACATATCAACACGTCTGTACTTCCCCGAGGGGGTCGGTGAAAAGTGTGGTACGCTCCCACGATTCACCGAATAATTTTACATATCTCACCTGAAACCTACAACTAGAATCTGGAAATCTGGACCTGGAAATCGAACCCAGGATCTCTCAGATATTACTGGTGCTTATAACCGATTACAATCGAATCATACACATACATACATATAGACTAATTATGTCGTTAATTGGAATAGATTACTTGTATTGAATAGGTATTATTAATGACCGCTAATATCAACATCTCTTTATTTGTCTAGTTAGTATATATTCGTATAGTTTTTTATTATATCCAATATCATTATTCAGAAGATAATTTTAATGTACAAAAAATTAAATCTCGATAACTGAATACTATGTAATCATATCGATTGCTTATACGTCGTTTGTTATATAGTGCTCCTAGTAAGGCCCTAGAAGGCCATTTGAAATAAATTAATTGCTCTTTTTAATAAAAAGCTCTGGTTTTATGGTAATTATAATTAACGAACAAACAAAGTACTCGAAGGGCACAACAGCTCGTAAATAGTATCGCGTCTTATGACAGCACTTTCCTCAGTTAATTGGTCATAGCGCTCAACTTACAGCTTTTACGAGCTGTAACGACTTCCTCAGCCTTGCAGTTGTAGAGGACAAGCTATGAGATCGTTTGTCTAAGTTCATAAATATATATCTTATGAGTTTTTATCAGTACTTTGCAATCATTTGAGATCGATTATTGTCCCTGGAAAATGCTTTTTTATGATAGACGTATAGATGTATATATAGACGTGTGCCCTTCAATATACATATGTAGTTCCACATGGCAATATGCATGTTCGGTGATCAACGCAAGCCAAGAATATTTATTATAATAATCCAATTAAAACCTCTAAAAGTTTTAACATATCCTTAAACATGTAATATCGAAAGGTTTTATAATATATACATGTAAGCGTTCAGAGACGATAATTTGAAGTGCGCGGTAGAGGAAATTGTTTCCAAAGGAAATAGAATTGCTAGATAGTAAGATCAGAATCCCAGTCGCCTGTAAGTTGGAGACACGTGTAGAATATTTTATTCAAATGAATTTTCTATAGAGAACTAGTTGAAGATATCACTTACTTGTAGGTCACCGTTGTTTAAACGGTTATTTCAATTTGAAGAGATTAAATAATATGACAAGACAACTGACACGGAAAATTTGAATCCTATACACATATTGCAAGTGGAAGTTTTATCATCATCATCAGCCTACTACTGTCCACTGCTGGACATAGGCATCTCCAATAGCACGCCACTGAGCACGATTTTTACCTTATCGAATCCAACCGCTGCCAGCCACTTTTCGTATATCGTCATTCCACCTAGTCGAAGTTTACAATAGAATTATTGTATAATGTATAACTAGGATAACGTTGTACAAGTACAAGTTTACAATAGAATTATTCAATAATGTATATCTACATAGGTTAACGTTGTGCGTTACACATTCCAAGATGAATATATAATTATTTATGGCGAGCAAAACGAGCCATTGTACTATCCCACAACTGTTACATTAATGTGGTATCGTTTGCGGAAAAACCACATCTTAAGGTTTGGACTTTGACATAGTAATTTAAATATGGATATGTGTGTGTTATATATCAGTTTTACAAAACAGACTGATGGACTTATAGAAAACAAATTATTTGTAACAATATATTCTTTTTATAGAAAAATAAGGGTATACAAAAAGCCATAGGTAGCCCCAATGAAACTATAAATTTTATAAAAAAAATGCTAAAAATTACATATGTAACATCCCGCCTGTAAACCCTGAAGGGATAGGCAGAGGTGTGTAGTTTCCCCCACGTTTTACCAGTAAAAAAAGGTTAGGTAAAAATCTCGCGACCCCATTTAAATCAGCGCTTATTGTTAGTACCTAAAAATATAAAATCAAATTTTAAAAATTCGTTTAACATTAAAATACTATAATTTATTTAATTGTTTACGTATACAAACAAATTTTAAGGAAAACAATGGAATGTGATCTGTACAAAAGTAGGTACCTACTGCTTATTACTAAAGTATATATGTATATATATAGGTCTTCCTCATCGCTTTCGATGACAGCGACCCAAAATTAATTATTAATTTAGTGTTACTAGCGTGCGCCAAAAAGCACTATCACTACTAAAGAAATATCTTCCAGCAGACCTGTGACTGGATAAGGTTATCCATAAGTGACAACAATATACAAATAACAATATAAAATTTTATTTATGCATTTTTTTCGATATTAGTAAACATAGTGCGTTGAATTTTTTTTCTCGGTGAAACAATTTAATAAACCCATGTCGAAAGACACGAAAAAAAATTAGTTAATTAAACAAAGTCTCGAAATCAAAGGGTTAACGATCATTGTTCGTTTTACCCTTTACTTTAAATGTATTCAAAATGGTAACAATGAAAATGAATGAAAAAGGAAAATTAGGACAATTCCTAGCAATTTACAATTCGTGACATAAATTACTTGTGTTAGCTTTCTTTGTACAATTAATTTGATTTGAATTCAATGTTAACACAATTATTATTACTATATTATAACGCCACATTTCTTATGGAATAGGCAGCGGGTATCAAGTGCCAAATATCTCTAAACCTGTTATAAATATATAAGACCTAAAAGCGTCTTATTTTAACGTCAATGCAAATTGTTAAGTACTGAGGGTAGCCGAATTTCACACCCTTCTCCGCAGCTCCTCCACTGAATCACGGACATCTGTTAGCATCATAGTATTGTTATATTAAAGATATTCTTTAATATATTGCAGTGATAGCTTCATCATTATCACCATTAGCCTACCTCAGTCCATTTGCTATTGGATATTTGCTATGTAGTCATATTTGCCATTGGATTTTTCTAATTTAGAATTTCTAGTAGTGACTCGGAGTCTGGAATTGTGCCCGGTGTATGGCAATAGGCTCA
>DWME01000738.1:0-30086 GCA_018244795.1 Parelbella ahira ahira
TACAAAGTAGACTGCAAAATAGACTGTCTCGTTGGTCGAGTGGTTGCAAACGCGACTGCCGATTGGGAGGTCCTGGATTCAAATCCCGGGTCCGGTACTATTGGAATTTTATAATTTAGAATTTCTAGTAGTGATTCGGAGTCTGGTTTGTGCCGGGTGTATGGCAATAGGTTAACCACCCATTCCATGGGACGGAAAAACGTAACTAGTGAAACATGGAGGTGTAGGTACTACACTCCTCTGCCTACCCCTTCGGGGATCACAGGCGTGATGTTACGTAGATACAAAATAGTAAAATATGTGAAAAATGTATTATATACAACATGCTTTCTCATCGATTCCCAATATAATAAATACAAATTTATCTGTATATTTAGGTGACTTAGAGCTACAACACTTTTTCTTACATGACGGTAAAAAACCTCGGTCCAAAAAAAAAACATATTGTAGATATTTCCGTTCGTAATTTAAAAATATCGATTCCTGCTAAAATGTCCAAAGATGAACGGCACGAGACGTAAACAAGTACGATGCTGTTTGCTCCAAACATTACGGCGAATCGATACATTTATGACGCGCTTAAATCCGTGTTGCCGTTACGCGAAATGATATTCGTAACGATGTTGGACGATAAAGTCTATTTATATGATATTCCATTTTAATTTCCACAGTTTAAAAGTTGAATACGTCAACGACGTATAATACCACATATTCCAATACTAATTGTTAATCTATGCGTGATTCGTATCCAAACACCTATTCGAATTCTAATTCAAAATGTTTCCGAGAACAGTCTCAACATTGTCTTTATTCATGCATTTCAATGATTTCAATAGGAGCTACTATTGAAATGAATTGAATGAGAAATTGAATGAATGTATTTTGTAGGTTATCCCTCAAATCTTCTTATATAATTTAAATACAAGAACAATTTAATTGTCTACTATATACTCAAAAAACAACTAAGTAATAATCAAATTCATTTAGGGAGTATTACGAGAGCGAAATTCAAAATTCGAATAGAACACCGCCAGTTGTTGAACATGCTGAATCATAAACAAAATGCACTATAAACAAGTTCGTTACATTTATGACAAAGTTTATTTCGTGTTGCTGTTCCGTGGTATTATATCCGTGACTATGTTAATTGGTAAACATGTTTGTAATTATTTTTGTTGGTTGACATTTGGATTTGAAATGATTTATTGTGTGTGACATATGAACTTTTGTAACATATGGACTATGATGTGTAAGCGTACGACAGTTGGCTTATATTTACATGCACGATAAGCTCTGATGTGTGTTCACTATCGCACCAAAGCCGTACTGCAACATACAATTTTTTTATATTTTTATTTTTAAAAGAGCTGGCAGTTTTTCGGCCAGCTTTTATCCCGGCCTACTAAAGCCAGACTAAGCTTTAAAGCTAATGAATGTTAAATATAACAATGTATGAGATTAATCAAATGCACGTATAAACCTGGAACTTAATAAAAGAAAAAAAGTTTTTTTTACAGTGTTCTTTACCTGCCCATTCTGGTGGATAGATAGAAAATAGAAATGCTAACAGTGACATTTGATGTCAGTTTGTAAGACGGGCAGAGCTTATACTTAAAACGCCACAGGCGTTTGTTGTTTCTGACAGATCAGTCCATCTATTCGTTGTTTGCCCATGATACCGCGTATTTTAGTAAAGGCCTCGTGAAACTACAGTTTACAGAATTGTATACCAAACCGTGCGATGACTCTGCTAAGAAAAAAAGCTTTGATAAGAAAATAAATATGATAAGAAAAAAGTCTTAGAACGGCTTGAATTTCCATATTAATTTTTCCATTAGGTACCTATTGACCTGATGGAAGTTATGTAATTTTTCCCATTCACATACATTACACTGCAAACACCCAGTGCTTAAACAACACATCCAGCCCATTTTGGAACCATTAAAGGAGCGTTGGGAAGCTTTAAAGAGATTGAGTAAATTGCCTTTCTAAAGCACTGGCGTTGTAAGAGCACAATAAAAGATTTTGCTTGTCATATTCAGATACGCAGCGTATTTTTTCAAAAGAAATTTACAATTTAAAAGTAATATTTTTTATTAAATTTAAACGTTTGTCATTTATTAGTAATGTTAATTATTCGTGCAGATAGAGGATATTAGAACTCATTACTTTTCGCCTTCCCCGTAAAGCACCTGGCGTGACCTTATAATGAATATAATAAACGTCTTTATATCTTCATTTAATATGATACTGGCTTCGTCTTAATAGTCTCTTCGATTTTTCATTACACTCAAATAACAGTAATGAAGTAAGTAATCAGACGCCGGGGAAAATTAACACAGGAAATAAAGCCTTCATCGCTCTGAGGAATTCATATAGGGTTGCCATCTGAAATAAAAATACTTTACCTATTACATAACTTTAGTAACACTATAAATGCACGTCTGTAATCTCTAAAGGGATGGGAAAAGCAAGTCCATTGAAAAATGAAACAGAAAAATTATTAAAGCATTAGTTAAAAGGGGCAACCCTAGCTTAAAGCAAGTTTGTACATTGTATCGGCTCTATGCTGCCGGTAAGCTTCCGATTTGTGTCCATCACATTATCCGGCTACTGCTGACACAAGTGGCGTGTCCGAACACGAGGGACGGTTCCTAATAGTATATTAGTTGTATTTGCTGACCAATATAGCGAGTAGAAGAGGCTTACAACTTTTGTAGTTATATTCAGCTAACATCTTTACTTTTGCAAAGATGGTGATGATTTGATGATGATGATAAGAACGATAATGACGACGATGATATATTTAACGAAGTTTCAATCAGCATTTACGAATATCTGTTACTTAATAGAACTTACGCTATGGTCTTCATAGCGACAGCAAAACTTGATATACGAGGTAAAAATGGGTAGTTAATTATAGAAGTATTGAGTGACGTCCGATCGAGCAGTTGAATCGAATCCCGACAACTCAATTATCAGTAGCACGAACATTCAGACTTTATTGAGCGAGATTATAGAGCTTTTCCAAATAGTTTCATGTTTTTCAGTCTCAAGATTAATCTATTTAATTAATTAAAACTTTAATTAATTCTCTAAGCAATTGATTTTTTAATCGCTGACAGTAGCTGTACAGTCTATACATCCAACTGTAATTAATTAACAAATTAAAATACCTAATTAATAATGTTATCAAAATGGGTTTTTGGCTTTAGCACGTTCACTTTTACCTATCGTGATGCGGCTTCTTGATCTGTTTATAGTTCTTTCTTTCTTATTTATATTCATACAAAGTTATGGTTACTTTTATCTTGCAACTTTTTCTACTTTCATATAACTTTTTTCTGTTAAAATATATTCGCGAAAGCATCAGCGCAATACATAAAAGCTGAAATTTGTCGGTCCATATTTTATTTCATAATTACGATTAATTAACCCTTTCATCGTACTACTATTGAGCCGAGCCTCCTCTCAAAATGAAAATGGTTAAGGCTATAGTACGCTACGCTAACCAAGCGTGGGTTGGCACACTTCAGACGTCATAAGAACATTACGGACAACTCTAAGGTCTGTAGGCTTCCTTAAGAGGAATAATTTACATTTGTTTAAAAATGAACGTAGAAAAGCCTAAAGAAATCCCTCAATTCCCTAGCAGATGGCATCCTTCGTTTCTGTCTACCCCTATCGGAAACGTGCCTGATAAAATGTACGTATAGGTACGTTTATACTCCTGATCCGTATATGACAATAAAATTCAAGTATTTCTCGCCTCTATGATAACTATTACCGAATACCTACATTATAAACAAATCATTGATACAGAACATGTTTTTTTATCATTTCAACTCATTTATAAGCTTCAATGAAGAAGGGACATCAAAGGAAGAGCTTTGATCAAAGAGGCAGTATTTTTAGTGCTGCCATCTGCGAAATGTGGGACGTAAATAACTTAAAGGTCTTCACAGACGGATCTATAATATAGTATGTTTCAGCATATTACGATATATTTTCTATACAACACTCGTGTGACCGCACAGATAGCTATAATATATCTTACTTACCTCGCCAAAATATGTGAACACGTACAGCGAGACATATTATTGAACAGATAACGACTGCGAAGATTTATGTTATAGTGTAGTCGTCATTTGTGGTAGATTGCTGTTATTTTATAACACACTGTAAAAAAACGTAACATCACGCCTGTAATCCCCGAAGGGGTAGGCAGAGGAGTGTATTACACACCCACGGTTCACCAGTTACGTTTAAGTTCCATGGAATAGGCGGTGAGCCTATTGCCATACACCGGGCACTGAACCAAAATCCGAGTCGCTACTAGAAATTCTAAATTACAAAATTCTAATAGTACCCGACCCAGGATTTGAACCAAGGACCGTCGCGTTTGCAACCACCCGACAAACGTGGCAGTCAACATAGTATACTCGGTTTAACACAACACAGTCAACACATAGAATATTAATACATATTATTGCTGTGTCTGTTACGACCTTAAAACTGGGAATGAAGGTATGATTTGAATTTTATAAGTTCTGAATTTTTTTTCAATAATTCTTTATTGATGTCAAAAATCTACACCTACGTATAATAATTACCGATTGCTACATACCTATGACGTCATCATCAATTCTTGTATAGAGTCTGAGACAGATGCGTGTTTAGCCTTGGAAATTAGGTTTGAGTTCTAACAAAATATTGCACTGACAGCAGCAGGACAATTAAGCAGCAAGCAACAGCAGTTAAGGGCCTTATAAAAGCTCAATTTTCTAGGATCTCACTATGACTTTAATTATATTATCTATATAAATGGAAAGCGAACGGAAGATAAACATTTTTGTAAACATACAATTCTTGTAAACGGGACCCATAACTGTTTTTTCCAAATTACTTTGCATTTCACTTCAAAAGCTAGCATTACAAGGCAGATGGTAATCAATACGATAATTGCGGATATAACAACAATAATTCATCCGTCATCATCCGAGCGTATCATCCAATTGCGATGTATCGCGGACGGCTGAAGGACGCCAATAACGGAAGTTTTTCAGTGATTTTTTACACAGAATTATCTTGAAAAACTATTTGAAGTCAATTCGTTCTAATACATTCAGGGTGTACAGATTTGGGTGATATAATGTTTTACGTTAGAAATTTACGTACATACATACATATCTTCACGTCAAGTGCCTTATGGGGTAGGCGGAGAGCACGGCCCGCCAAATATCTCTATCCATTCAGACCTGCAGTGAAAGTTTAAAATAATTTACTTTATTTTAATTTAATTTAGAAATGTACTTACAATTATTTAAAATGATATTTCTGATCTATTATCTGACTTTCAACTGGTGGACTATGAATGTACATATTTCAAAATACTATATCGTTTTTTTCATCAGTGCCATCCCTATAGCAAAGTATGCGAAAAGTATTTCTGTATGGAAATTAGCGAAACGCCACAAGCAACGTGTTTACAATCTTCTTCATACTCTCGGCTCTTAAAGATTCTCTTTGATACATCAGATAAAAAAACAGCTTTATGTGTAGGTACGTAATCACAATGATCGACGTCCATTATCGAAAACAAATATTAGCGTTCGTCGTAAACAGTTTAAAACACTTTTCGAAGATATGATACATAATAACAGGATGTGACTAGGGTTGCCACCATTGAGATTTATTGATTTATTACATAAGTTTAATTGGTATCATCTACTTACCTGTGTATGTAGAAGGTTACCAGTAACGAAACCATACCAGAAGCAGAATTACGGGTGGCGCAACCACTACACCAACAAGTCAATAATCGATAGATATTTTAATTACTAAATAATAAAATACACAAATATATACACAATAGATGATTAATACACAAAGTGAAAGAGTAAAAAAGTAATTGATAACTTTATTTTTAAAAATGTAATATTGAATTTGTTACTTTATTTGAAAATAAAATCTAGCGCGATGTTATATTTCTCTCTTTAAGCAATATGTGTACCTAACATGTTAGGAAATAGTGTAAATTCGACAGTACAATTCTGACTTATGTCTTGTACTTCTGTCGTTAGATATGCAAACTATGGATAATCTCTCGTCAATAGCTACTATTTGAATTAATGTGGTCTTAAGCGGAATTTCCAATTATATGTCCTGTTATTTTCTACCCGCCCACGTCTTTCAGCTATTAAATGTCTGCTGGATGTTCATTTCTATTAATAAACTCACCATATTAATTAATATCAGGCCGATAAATAATTGTTCATGGCAGTTAGGTATTCTATAAATAAATCAGTTAGGTCAACAACATGATAATGTGGATACGACATGAAAATATATTTTATTATAAGTATCAAACATTTGCAACATATTATTAGAATGCCGTTAGGCATTAAGTACGCCCTTGTATCTCTTAATGAATAAATATTATAGCATCACGTCGGGTCCTCTATGAGGTAGATAAAGAAGAACAATTTGATTCGTTTAATATAGTTTTTTAATAAAGGTTGAAATAATTATAATAAATTTTATAGACTCACATATTCCATAAAACTTATTAATGGTGAAACATGGGTGCAGTACATTACTCTGCCTACGCCGTCGTGGAATTACAGACGTGACGTTATTTTATCTATACAAATAAATAAAATTGAAGTATCTGCTTGTAATATTAAAATAACCACTTTTTACTAAATGCATATGTATGTATTGTATACACGGCACATATACCAAAAATTTTGTTTTACAATTTTTGTCTGTCTGCCTGTCTGGTTGTTCTGGTGAATATCTGGAACGGGTGGATCAATTTTGATGGGACTTTTACTGGCATATAGCTAGTAAGGAGTAACTTGGGCTACTTTCATTTTAGAATTTTAAAATTATAAGATAAAGTAATCTTGCAATGTCTAAGTATTGTTTAGTACCGGGTAAAAAACTAAAATCTGCGAACTGAACAATAACGTTTTTGTAAATTCCACGCAGACGAAGTCGCGGGCACAGCTGGTAATTTATAAATTAAGAAAACAAATAAATCATGCACAGCCCTACATTGGGCTATATACACGCTCTTTAATAATGGCAATGACACTACGCTTTTTGTCCTAATAAAATTCTAAGGACATTTGGGCGTGCCCTCAAAAGGCTCTATTTAACGTCATTAATGTGATTCTGTCTTACATTTTAATCAAAAGAGGCAGAAATAATAAGATGCCGGAGGAAACTGTGGAACTTTGTTAAATGTTCTTATTACTCTAGGGAATTTCATTTGTAACTTAATAGAGTTATAACGGACACTTCATTAAAAATTACTTGGTTTAAAATTAAAAGGATTTTTAGAAAGAGGTTAAATGTGCTTAACGTGACGGTTGTTCTTTTATTTTAATCATAGAAGAATAACCAACACAGAATATCTGTATTTCAATAATTCCAGAACGTATAGTTTTTCCATATAAATTCAAGGTACATAATATTGGAGCAGAAGGTGAAATAAAATCTTTAAAAGCTTATCGGGCTTCTACAATAAACAACAGAATATATCCGTACGTTTTCAAAATCAATCTGACGTGTTTAGATGGTATAGAGCCTGTAAGCTGTTGAAATGTGCAAGGTAATCCCAGTCGAGTATCAAGCCAGACTTTTCCGTAATACGACCGAATTGGAAACGCGAATGTACAATGTAAGAAACGGGGTAATAATGGGACTTTTTAAATTGGCAGCGTTGGGCGGGTTGGTCAGCCCCGCCCTCCGTAACATCCCCTGATTTTCATTCATTCGCGTTCCAGCGCCCGTTGCGGGTGGACGTTTAGTACCGAAACTATCGCGGATTCGTGTTAAACGCAAATAAACAAATTGTCCACAACAGCTGACGTTCGATCCTGTTGTACGTCGGATAACTGATGATTTCGTCGTTTTAAGGTAAGTTTCACTAATAATTTCCCTCTTTAACAACTTTGCGTTACTTAACACGTGTCATTGAGTCGTACGCTGTTTGATACAACAAGAGTTATTGTTGGTCTTTTTTATAAATATGAAAATGTTCAGCGTTTGTCGAACTTGAGTTTTTTTTTTTATTCGTCTTACCAAAGATTATCCCGAGATATTACTGTTAATTTTATATTAGTTACACTGTTGTCATTTATTTACGCATTTTTTTGACTGTCATAATCTATCACACGTGTGTACGTATAATTTTATTAAATTATCTTTATATATCTTTATTCATTTTCCTCCTGATAAGGGTTTTTAATAAAACTGAGTAGTTTGATAAATCGCCTAACGAATAAATTATCAATTTATGAACGATTTATCATTCTTGTTAGTTTTTATTTACATGTATACCTGTGTAACGAAAAATTAAAATTAACCGATAGCTAAATATCTTAGACTTCACTCTCTGAGTCCAGAGTTTGACTCCCAGCACGAACGTCTGAAAAGTCATACAAAGCCATGTAAGTTTTTAATATTAAATATTTACGATATAGCGATGAAAAAAAAATTTTATGAAGAGACCGACACGCCTTAGCACAGAATGATCTCTAACCCGTTATAAATTTGGTAATCCATATTTACTTAGAGTGGTTAATTGTGACCTTAACTCTCTCATTGTAAATGGAGACCCGTAGCTAACAATGGAAGGATATGAGGGTTCACAATGAATAAATTATTAGACATGACATTATTGTAATGAACTGAACGTTAAATCGAAATAATCCAATAATCCAAATTCCAATGTAAAGTTAATGAAATCCGCACGCCATAGAATGGGCGTGAACGACCCCTTAAGTGTTAACGGGTTAAAATTAATAGGCCCTCGCGTACGAGCTATAATCCTACTTGTATATGACGTGTTGGTATTTCGTTGTGGATGTAGGCAAATTTTCGAGAAATAAGTTGTGGATATGCTTAGGTCGTAACAATACAATAAATAACAGTGAATTTCATATCAAAGGTACATACAGACAGACAAAGTTACATTCGTATTTATTGTAATAGTATTAGTAGTTCGATTCGAACCGATAGGAACCGATTTCAATAGGAAACTTTATTACCTACGTAACATCACGCCTGTAATCCCCGATGGGATAGAGTAAGAGTGTAGTACACTCCCACGGTTCATCACTTACGTTTACGTCCTATGAAAAAGGTGGTGATCCTATTGCCGTACATCGGGCACAGATCCAGAATCCGAGTTGTATTAGGTACTTTAATATCCGTAGGTCATCATCATCATCGTGTACCGATATACGTTCTGCTGATGGATACAGGTCTTCGCTCGGAAAGAGAATGAATATCAATGAATTGATATTGCTGCGCAAGTTAAGCTCTTGATAGAAAAATCTTAGGTAAAATGTCCACTCTTAGACTCTTGGGCAATTGCCAAAGAGACTAAGGATTGAATATATTTACGAAACAACCCGTAAGATCGGTGGTATTGAATACATGCATAAGTATTGGGGCCGCACTGGCTGTTGTATCAGTAATTCGGTATCTCTATAAACGCACCCACAGCGTTAGACTTTAGGACGGTCTAGTTAACAATTTACTTACGGCTAATAATAATTGCATTATCTTTTTACTTAAACCATGCTCCAGACATCTATAACCTTATTATCGACTTTATAAGAAACGGTATTATTATTTTTTATTTTAAATTCTGAATTCGAGTCGACACAATTGTGGACGCTGTTTCTTCTCACATTCTGTAAATGTAACTAAATCGTTGGTATGTGCGTCGCGATCAACATCTTCATCTTTTCATTAACAATATCTAAGGCGTACGGTATACAACATTAGCATAAAATCAATACCACACCAGATATCCGAATTTGTGGCACTAATCAAAAATTCCGATATGGTTAGATGACAGTCGACAATGAGATTTAGAAAACTTAATAATTGACCAGAGTTTCCCGTTCAAGGACTAACCGCGTACAGTGTAAACAAGTATCAAATATTCGGTAGCAAAGTGCTAAGGAGCAGTGCTATAATATATTATATTATGCTTCAACGTTATATCACGCCTATAAATCCCCCAGCGGTAGCCAGAGGAGGGTAAGACTATTATACTATTAAATTTGTAAGTATAAGACTACTAGGAACATTAATTTTGTCACATTTACCTTAAAATGTGTGTACATTAAGTAAGATGTTATAAAACTTGAGTTATACAACCCATCCACATTGTTTAACATTGGCTTATAAATTTGCAACATAAAACAAGACCATACACATTAAAATAACCCATTATGACATACTTCATATTGTGAACAATCGCTGACTTTTAGTACTTCAGCGCTGTTCACAATGTTATATAACTGTATAAGTATATAATACATAATACAATCCACATTAATAAAACAATCCGAATGACATTGTTTTATAACATGCTTTGTAACAGTGTGGAGGTCATCGATTTTTTTAGATTATTTTCTAATCTGTATCTATTTTTGAATGTTTTAGGATGGATGAAATCCATATAGGTAGTATATTATATACCTACTTAGGTATGTTTTCCTCTTATGTTAATATATGAATTGAAGTAGAACAACATCGCAAAGCAGCTAATATGACTTATGTTGGATTATGGTATAATAATAATGTTTTTTGCCTACGCCGTAAGGGACCTGGCGTGAAAGTATGTATGTAAGAATAATAATAAAAATTATCTGGCTTAAAATATCATATCGCACTTTTTAACTTTATTATAAGTGGTTACAATGTTATAGACAAGCTTCTTCTTTTAGAATGATATGGTTAAAATACAAGATTTAAATACATACATATACGTACATATTTTGTTCACTGAACTGAATATGTATATTGATATATATATACATTGAAGATATATATTGATATGTGTATATAAGTATATACATATATTGTTTAGACTGACGCATACATGCACGATCGCGCGTAACTGTTTCCTTCACGATTGACTTCTCTCTGTACCCTAATACTAAAACGAATAATACCCAACGAGAATTTGCTAACTTTAAATGTGAAATCTGCTAACATCAGCGTATCAGAGTATAGCTGCAACATACTCATTCTAAAATGAGACCCTTGATCCAACAGTGGAACGAGAAGGGTCGAGAGAGAAATGGAGAATGAACCAGGATAATAAAGGATCATTAAAAGTCATGTACATTTACTCAACTATAGTCAAACTACGAGTGCAATCTAATTTGCGACGACTGGACTCTGGAGCCTAATCCGAATTTGCAATTGAAATTTGAAATTGAAACTTCTAGCGACCATTTCGTGAGCTTGCTACAACTGTAAAGTCGGAATTATATTATCTAGGGTTACCAGCTGCGCGGATGTTGCAAGATGATGTTTTTCAAATTCATTCTCCTCTTCAGAGAGATCCTATTCAGTTTATAGATTATTCTATTTGACATCTTTTATCTGATATTATTCAACAGCGACATCGTTTAAGCAATCAGAGAGAAATTGTCACGCCAGGTCCATTACGGGGAGCGCAGAGAGTGCCGAGCGGTAAATACAAACCTGCGTAAGAAGCCTTATACATTCATCATTCTCTTCATACATTCTTTCATGTCCTGTTCAAATTCTGTTTAAACCGTACCTACCCATGACTGGAGACGTGAATATGAAACTGGTCATGCATCTATTTCTGTTAAAGCCAAAATTATCAGTAAGTGTTTGGATTGCGTAACTAGTTGGAAAATCTCGGTTTCCCGCGCTATGCTAATCGCAGTCGCCAACAAGCCCGCTATGCTAATCACATTCGCTAACAAAATCAAAAGTTTCATCCTTTCTCGCTGTTACCGCAAATTTTCTGTATTATACTGAAATTAAGTAGGATTTTGGATGTGACGAGAATTATAACTTAAAAACGTAACGTAACATCCCGCCTATAATCCCCGAAGGGGTAGGCAGACGAGTGTTGTACACTAGCACGTTTCACCAGTTACGTTTACGTCCTATGGAAACTATTCCATGGTGAACCTATTGCTATACACCGGGCACAGATCCAGGGCCCCGATTCACTACTTGAAATTCTAAATTAGAAATATTCAATGGTACCCGATCCGTGATTTGAACCCAGGTCCTCTCGATCGGCAGTCGCGCCTGCAACCACTCGATCAACGAGGCAGAACTTTAACTTGCTCCTTTATTAATGGCATTATGCAGTCAGTTATAACTTAGCCACTCGATAGATGGCTTAAAAACGAACTGTTAAAATACATTTTTGTTTGGTATAAATGTCCTATTGGTATACCTATAATATTGGTGCGTAAAACATTCAGTTAGTATTTCCTTCAAAGTAAAACAGACTTGGAAAATTAAATGCTCTGAAAGACTCATTTGGAAGTCCCTATTACAAAATACTTACCAAGTTCTTAATATCCGCATTAATTCTATGAATAGCGTAAATGAGGTATGTATGCATATCCGTAGATGCAAAAGGTGTTTTCGAAATAGATTTCACAAAAACAAAAAATGAGTTGTCCTAGGTTAAAAACACATTCTTAACAATATCGGTTTTTAATATCAATTTAAATCGGTATAGCCGTTCCAAAGATTAGCCGAAACAAACAGACAGAGAGACAGACAAAAATTGTAAAAAACATTGTTTTGGTATACGTATCGTGTATACATACATATGCATTTAGTAAAAACTGCCAAACAAATTTAAACATCGTGAGTTTCCCCAAAAACATATTTGAAATGGAAAGAAAAATCTCCTTCGAATTCTCAGCGTTCAGTGTGCGACACTAATGACATCTTTTGTCAAAAGTTTTTTTCTCAAATTTCTGTATATAGGTAGGTACTCGCGACGAGAACATAAAAACTTTTGTTCAGTCTTTTCAGCCCGGTGTGTACATTTCACGTTTTTCATACTTCCAGATTCCTTTCACCCGGCTTTACTGCATAGCTAAAGAAACACGTCTGTTTCTGTGAAAACGACACGTGCGACTATAACGTTGTAAGCCGTTATACAAAATGTTTATGTTCTAGAAACGTCTAACGGTCATTTTAGATTTCTGTTTCCAGTCTTAGATTGATTTCGATGTTGCTTCAACTGGCTCTTGAAATGCAAATTATGCACAAGGTTAAGCAAAATTCGGAAATGTCTATTGAAAGCTAATAAAGACTAATTCTCATCTCTTTTGTGAAAAATGATGACATCACGAAAAAGTCACAATAAATGTATGTATGAATTAATTAATGGTTGAATGGAAAAAGTGATGAACGAAGAAATTGAGAAATGTAGGATTTGTTGGAGAAAGGATAAAGAGACGAATGGGTGAAAAGGTGAATAAAGGAATGAACAAATAAAATTTCCTGGATGAATGAACGATCAAATGAATAAGACAAATGTCATTATTATGATTATTTTAGTGGTTTTAAAGCTCGAAAGCTGATAGAAAGGTCCTGGATTCAAACCCCACGTCAGGAACTATGGGGTTTTTCAAACATAGGTTTTCTAGTAAAAATTTCTAGTAGTGACTTTGAGCCTGGTTCCGTGCCCAGTGTATGGAAATACGCTCACTACGTATTCCATTGTGGGATGTAAACGTAACTAGTGCTACGTGGGACTGTACTAAACTCCTCTGCCTACCTCTGGGATTACGTAAAACGTAAAGTTACGATGTCAATAAATGACCATCGATTTATCTAGGTATTTTGCGAACTCAACACATTTACTTTGATGAGCGTCACGTAAATACTGTAATAACATACAATTAATTGTACCCAATTAGAGTTAATACATGTTAGTATACAAGCTTTTAGAAAGCTTAGCAATTTGTTACGTCCCCGGGGCATTAGCGGTTGGACTGAGCGGGCAAGACGAACTTGACGGTCTGCCTTTGTGTGTTATACTTTTATTATTTAGACGCGAGTCCTATCATCGGCGAACGAAAAACTCGCCAGTATTTATTTTACTTTAATTAAATCGGTATTCAACCAATTACGTTATATATTCTACTTCGATGAGCATACACGTTAATACTAGTCATGTTTAAGTTTGGACAGATGTATACGGGCTGGTCTGTAAATTTAACATCACTTAGATGGCAAACCTTTGATAACTGTTTGGCTAGTAGACCTGTTACCCGAGTTCTAAGTATCTGTAAACCATAGCAAAGAGTCTGTCTAGTATAGTAATAGCAGACGGTCTTGCTGGCTGATCACGACATGGCACAGCGTACCTAGATACCGCTAAATGCTATTACGGACAGTAACAGCAGTGTAGGCAGTGCGAAAAGCCGCGCTGTAGGATCCCCAACTCGCATGCCCAGCTTGAGAATTCTAGGAAAAATCTCTTCAACGGACACCTATGTTCAACAGTGGGCTTGGACGTCCTGACGATATAACGTAACAGTGTAGTGTGTGTGATCCCTCGTTTTAATTGTATTATGTTTGTCGTCCGTTCCTCGACGACGAAGAAACAGTGGACTTAAAGATCTACCCGGTTAGTAGTAAATTCTTAATCAACTGAACTCCAGGGACAGTATTGTTTGTTGGTCCGATTTTCTGTTGGCTACGACCTTTTAAATGTTTACAATCTCTTCTCCATTTAGTATGTACCTATACATAAAAAACTTTGTTTTACCAAACAATTTAGTTATTAAAATGTTTATTTTACATTGTTCTAAATGGTTATGTCTACTGTTTGTAAATACATTATGTATGTAATTAACAATTTTGTTTTTAACCCTTTTTAGGTATATGGATTTGTGTTTTATTTATAATACATCAAATATATTTATCATTAGTTATCTCTTTAATATTTCTTTATATACCTACAACACATTGGTTGTAATTATTAGAGCGAACTCTGATATAAATTCAAAATCAAGTGATTTGTACATATAATTCGCTACGATTTTAGTCCTACATTCCTATTATCAGTATTATTATCAATATTGTGAAGTTTTACTAAATAACTTGTTTTTTTTTTTATAATAAATTCTGACATTTGACAGACTACGGCTTAAGGGAAAGCTATTATGTGCAGAAAAACTCTCTGAATAAATAAAATTAATGGTCTTGGATTTAAACGCAGGCGACAATATTATGTCCTTTTATTTATATTACTCTTTATTTGACAGAAATGTGGCATATTTTTTAATATCTGTACCAGCGCCATTGTAACAGCTTCAACCAAAATTAGATTGTCTATGCTGCACAGATACACAATAGTGCAACAGATTCGAAATAACTACACCGAACGCAAATAAATTAGTGTAAATACCGCGTATTTTATTAACAAATTGATATACGTATAAACATTTCAAATTTATTATCTACAAATTCATTCTGCGAGCAATAATTTTGTTTATTTTATATGTGCATTGTTTATGCTATGTATGTGATGTCTGTGTGTGATGGTATATGTATGTGTGTTGGGTTATGTCAATGTGAATTTACCCGTCAGAGGAATCTGTTAGAATTTTTCTATTTAACCGCAAGAATTTTCTCCTGTAGTTCTAGGTTTCATTTACTTTATTTTATTCATTCGTATTCCATTTCTTCATTCATGTGTAACATCTTCAACTAAGGAGTACACAGTTGATGGAGAGTTGTTGTAGATAAATACTTGAGAGGGATAATTAAACGTATAGCATATTAAATATATATCACATTATCAAATCATCATTATATCAAACGAAAATTTAATTACCTATGTCTATTATTTAATTGTATTAATGTTACTTTACGGAAATCCGATGTATAAACATGGAGCAGAAGTTATTTCTCATAACTGACGAATATGGTAACATTGTATTATACATATGTATATAAATTATGTCATTGCAAAATTTTTTTGTTTATTAGTATAATTATCATTGCGAAATCTAGAAAAGAAAACTTCGGTTGAATAGCTGCAGTATTAAGATCTATATATAGTCCTTCTAATAGTCTTACCACTTGTGTAATCTACCAATCTGCAATTAACCAGCTACGTAACAGCCTTCATTCTTACAATTCCATGAAAATACCCTTGTCGATGTCCTGTCAGAACTTGATAGACGATCATGATGATGCACAAATGCCATAGATGCTTTTGTATGGTTCATCTGGGCAGCATAGGATATATTATAATATATTTTTGTTATATCTTCACGCCAGGACCTTTAAGGGTTAAACAATGAACACCGAGCACCAAATATAGATGTTATTACAAAATTAACCTACTCCTTCTATATATATTCATTAATCTTTTCATACATGCACGGCAGTTTCGGAGACTTCTAACGCTCTCATCGGTCAGTATCTGACTTACCTTGTCACGATAGGTGAGCGTTGGGCTTCCTCAGTACCAGCGTCTATCAGCATTTACATTGTATGTCTGTTTTATTATTGTTTCATCAGCCATCAGTGTAAGTTCTAGCTGTGAAAATTAAAAAAACTTGCGCTCGGTCTCACAAAAGCCCATCTAAACAAAACGTGACCTCTGCAGCCGGGAAACATTTCAGCTCATAGACTGCTGACTTTTATAACAGCGAAATCTGTTTTTGAAACATACGAGTATTATGCTCTTTGCACCGAAAATTTCGACTTAAACACATGGCTTTGTGACTTGTTATTTTGGCTTTTGTTAATACTGCATGTTGTGTTAAAAAGAGGTAAAAAATACAGGCCATAAAGATTTTGGCCTGAATAGGAATGTTTTCGGTTTAAATTTTTTTTTAACTCTCTACCTTCGAGAAGAGAACTGTTGGATTATTTGGTGTATCGTGTACGTATCTTAAATCATTTGCGACTAAAGTGTGTTATATCACAAAAACACTATCGTTCAGAAAACAGTTTAAAAAGTTTGAAATCGTAATTATTCTATGACTATTATAATAGTTATATATTTTAGTCATATATTATGATGACAATATACATACATATATGGTCCTTCGACTTTCATCACTTTTTTCATACATGCACCCTGGTTTTAGACACTGGTGACTTGCCTATTAGTCAATATGTGATATATTTGTTGAAGTTTATTAATATATTATTGCAAATATATATTACTAGTAAGACCCATGTAATATGTGCACATATTCACCAATATCACACTATAATATTAGCGATAATCCGCTTACCGGCGCCCCGCGCGGCGGTCAGCTTAACAGTCGGTCGAAGGTTAAAACACGGACAAACATGCGAATCTCTTTTCACAATAGTATTATTGTTATATTTTACTAATAATATTTTATTTCTTAATAGAATAGGTCTTTTTTAATTTTCTTTGGTCAAAAGTCTCTTAAACCATTTTCTTTTAAGAAAGTTTTATGAATGCGAGAGTTATGAATAGAAAGGAAGCTCGTTCGCTCTGTAAGGATAGAGATATCTGGCTCTAGGTGCTTTCTGCCTACTCCATAAGGTCGCTAGCGTGATGACATGATGGTAATGATAATAATCCTGATTTTGCTTTTCTAAACATAAAACTTTTGTATGACGCTCTCGTATACATTATAACATAGTGTTCAGTGTAACGGATATGATGTTTGCATTCAATCTCAAATAGAACAGAAATCCTTAAAGTCTGCTACAGATCCACCGCTACTCATGCGGAAACTAGTTTAGAATGGTTCATTTTAGCTAGTTTTTTTCTAACACTTTAAACCGGTACATACCATTGCGAAGCTTTGTATCAGTCGAAATAGGTGAAACGGTATTTTTTTTAAGTTGGAACCTTTGCCGGAAATCTACTCGCACATTGGATTAAGTTTCTACATAATGACAGTCAGCAACATAGATACTGTTGATTATCTATTTGAACGAAATTGTAGTTGGGTCACATTGTGTTCTCCCCTGTTTTACTATAGCGCTGGAACAAATGCACGATGAAAGGGCTGCTGCGACTGATACTGTGGTGGTTTCACAGACAACGCAAGGATAGAGGGTACTAAGACCGTTAAATAGAGTTAGAAGTTTAACAGAATTCTCACGTAGATTCAATTAACACGTTCTACCTGGCATTAAATAATGGGACAGTCGAAAATATTTCATATACAGAAACAGAATAATCAATCATTGGGTAAATGTTTGTATATAAGTAGGTACTAATAAATAATCAATAAAATTAAACTAAGAATAATTATCAGTCTATATCAAGTTACTGCTGGATACAAACTTCCTATAATGCCGGGCATCGCGCTCTGTCCTCAAATGAAAATCGTCTTTACATATACAAATACAGCAGAGAAAATATTCTTCTGCACTAAAAGTAAGGTATAAAAAGCGGGTGTGAATGAACTGTTCTTTAATATTAGTCTCGTGAAGTGTTACCATAAATAAAAATACAATCCAATCGCATGTCTCACGCTGTGATTAATTCGCCAATTTGCGGGAGTGCAGGCTCCGGTGCACCTGCAACTAATGCAATCCATTGTAGTGACAAATTGAATCACTTATGGAGAATCTAGTTTTTCCATTATTTTTAACAACCATCTATTATGTCTGGCGCTTTTGTTTAAGCTCGGTTTTTTGTGATAAACTTTAGATTTTAATGGAGCTTGGAGCCGAATTAAAACGAACGTTGTTTTAAGAAGAAAAATGGATTAAGAAGATATTGTAAGTTTTAAGTTAGTTTGTAAGTTTTATAATCTTTGCATATGTGCCAAAGGATATTCGGGGGTGACGTTCGTACACACATATATTATCCAAATATCCTGAACACTACTGCACTATTGAAGGCTACATATTTGCATATAGCCATACATAGTAAAAGTATTCACAGTTCATTACAGAATTAACCCAAATGGGACTCGAACTTACAACGTCCGGCTTAATGATCAGATGTAACTAGATCAATCGACTAGTAAATTCGTAACTCAGCTTGTCCCTCAAATGGTCGGTGATGTATAAACGATTACCTCCAAGTCAATACGTACACGTCACTAGTACAAGACGCACGAGAAGCGAGGAGAGCTACGAAAATAGAAAACGTAATAAAAGTTCCCAAGGTCCCACGAACCTGAATCGATGGGCCAATAAATAATTAATTTCGACTACCGGAAACAACACCTCATTTATTCATAGCTATGCTTGTAACCACCACATGTATGTAAGGGTCACACTGTTGTTTTAACCACAACCTCTATATAAGGGTTTATTACTCTGTTGTTGACTCTGTTGATTTGTTGTATTTATAACAACGGCTTACTAAATTTCAGCATTCATTGTTTTTCTAACATTAAAACTGTAATATTAATGAACACATAAAATTGAACTTTTTGATTAAACTACACAACTTTCAACAATATCTATTATACATAAATCTGGACGGATTCTAAGATGTACACTATACAATTTTTAACAATAATTATAATCAATTAATAAACGCTTAAAGGTACTTTTACCTAATTTCTTTCCTCTGTAATCCAATACGAAGGGATGCTTAGGGTAAAACAGGGAGGAAGGGAGGAAGATAAGTTAAGAAATAGACCTCAGTTAGGTGGGACGTTAATCTGAGAAAAGCTGAAGGCAGGAGCTGAATACTTTAAGCCAAGTTACGACGTAGGCAATCCCTTTAGCTAGATAGAATGATGTATACTATATAGGTAAAATAGCTGACAGCCGTTGGATACGAACAGTTGAAGATCAAGCTCAGTGGTATGCTATTGGAGAGGTCAGACCTAGTAAAAACTAACCACATAACATAAAACATCGGGGCAGTTATTCCATTTCCATTTCTCATCTGTTTAACGAAATGACGAAGAATTGCTTGCTCTGTGAAACGCAAACAACGGATCTTGGCATGAAATAGACACTATAATGCCAAACCGATATCATAAAACTTTTTCAGTGCGGTGCCAAATCTTTACTTAACAATTAGTAGAAGCAACGAAATAGCTTGTATTCAAATTATGGCAAATTGCAGACGAAATGATGCCGATTAGAAAAGCACTGGTATCAAAAATATTTGAAGCTTTTTTTATATTTTGTATCAAAAATAGACTATGGCCCGGTCCCGAGCCACTTTCAAGTTAAGTGGCAAATCTTACGTGGCTATTTTCATGAGCGTTGCGCCCCCAAGGGTGCTTTAAGCACTCAGTACTGGTCGTTATTGTTCGGTACAACTTGCTGAGTTTTGGTAAACAATTATGTATTTATGTACACTTGTCTATTTCCGGCCCTGTCTATTTACTTAGCAGAGATCGCTTGTTAGGGATAAGAGCTTCTTTGGTGCACTTTCCATCTCTTCCAATTTATTCTATCTGTGTTTGATACTTACTACCTACATATGTACCTACATATATCTGCGTCATTGATCTATTAGATACAAGTGTCACTTTTGATCAAGAGGTCCTGGTTGCTAACTTAAGGTCGGGTAAAATATTATTGGATTTTTCTAACTCGAAATTCTCAGTAAATTCGGAGCCTGGACTTGTGTTGGTCTATGGTAATATGATTGCATCCTATTCCATGGGACATAACATATCTGGTGAAACTTGGGAGTGGAGAAATATTCACTGTCTACTCCATTAGGGAGTTACCTACATGCGTGATGTTTTCTCACGTGATTAAACTATATAATTCCGCTTATCCAAAAAAATCAACGCTTACCTAGTGGTAATCGCTTCGATTACCACTAATAAGTAAATCACGATTTGTGTTCAAATTACAATATATTGAGTAAACTTCGTAATGTACAAATGTCAACACTGTACTAATGGTTTAAGTTTACTTTACTTTTCTTTTTTTATTTCCCTTTCTGTTGTCTGTTTTTTTGTCTTTTTTTATTTGTCTGTCTATCAATTGATATTTTACTTTCGCAAGCAGCCTGTGCCATAATATTTGAGATTAATTACTAAACTAAAAACTATGACTTTAAGTGAAACTATACAGACCTCTGTCACGTTCATAGGGACGGCACGACACAACCTAGAACTTTCCAAAGCAGGAATGAAAAAGCTTTGTATAAGTATTTGTGATCTAGCTTAGGACACAGGATCACCGCGAAAAGCTCGTCCATAATGTAAGAAAAAAATTCATGCTTCATTACCTATAAAAAATGGTTACATTAAATTAATAGTTAATATCAAAAATATTTATATAGAAATATAGAAAGCTCATTAATTTTACTTAAGTGGCTTAAAAGCAATTCTTACTGGTCCCAAAAAAGTTTCGCAAGACTAAATTAAAAAGCCTCTCAAAAGTTCTTGATTCAATAAATTATTGAAAGCGCGTTACGTCTGCCAGGATCGATCTTAATATTGTTCCAAACAATGTGAATAAAATCAAGTTTTTGAACTTCAATCATAAGACTGTGAGGCATGATTGGAGGCAAATATCTTTCTAAGTTGTAACCTGTAAAAAGCATATTCGTAAAGCTTATAAAAGTTTTGATGAGTCGCCGATAATGTAATGCAATGACATGATTGTTGCCGATTACGTTACATGTAATGGGAGATTACCATGTATGTCTGTCGACATATTTCCTCGGTAGGTAGACATGCGGTTACAGATTATAAGTAATTTATTCGCTAAAACGACCCTAATTTGGCATTTGAGCGAGCGACCACTAGGGACAAATTTTCACGAGTACTTCTGTCTTTGAGGGCTTGTTATGTAGTCGATTTCGGTTGCTATCATTAGCAAACCAACGACAAACTTCGTCGGAGAGTAAGAATCATTTAAAGACATCGGACGGGATAGTAGTTGTAGACCAGCCGTGTCTCTACGCATTCAAGCCTCCTACAATTATAAAAGAAAGCCCATGCTCAACAAAATGATGTAAAACGATATATTTTCACGATAATAGCGGTACAAAGCGAAAATACAAGGCGATGTTAAAATATACATATAAGAATATCCTTCTTCGTCCACCACCAAAGAAAAACTTTGTTCTGTTATGAAATTTAAACTCAAACAAATACGTATTACTTGTTCTGCACAAACTGGGAACAGTTTTAAAAGTAAACATGAAGAAAAATAACGTAAGAAAAATAACAAGCATTGAATGAGAACTTGTCGTTGCAATAGAATATAAAACAAACTGAGTTCTGCTTTTATTCAAATACACTAAAGATCTTAATATTTAATTACCATGTTGACTTTAGCGAAAAGCACATACCTACCATTAAAACATTTTATACGAAGTACAATGTTAACAGTCTCAAGCTTATAATGTTTTCATTATGCAGTCTATCGGGTCTTATGTTGATCTAATGTATGATCTAAGTTTCACGTCTCCGCGAGTGACGGGAGCTCATGATGAAGGTCTTCGTTTATACGAGTTTTGAACCTGTGTGTGTCCAAAAGTCAAACCATCCTCAAAAAAGATACTTGAGTTAAACAGCTACATATAGTGTATAATCAAATGATCTAAGTCTTGACTCTACTTCAAAAATAAGACTGCAATTTTGGCCATTTTCTACCAGTTGCCTATAGGTCCGTTTTCTACTGCCATAAAATTAATAAATCTTATATTTACCCATGCAATTTGTATTAAGTTATTTCCAATTAGTTGCTAATTGGAAGCAGCTTCAATGAACTTCAATGAATGAAGAAAATTAATTGGTCAACATCGGTACTGATTCTTGCATCTAGGGATAAAATATTATAGTACATTTTCACATTCATGGTTTATAATACTTATAATAGTCAAAATCAAATAAAAATGGGTAAAAAATAATCTTGCTCCGTCTTCGCGTTGAGTAGATCAACGGATTGTGCTTGTGAGTAGAGCAGTGAGCTCATCACCTATTCAAACGCACAGCACAGAATCTTATTTGTTCTACATATGCTTTCAATAGCCTGACTACAGAATTCTGCTGAAGTTCACTTCAACAGTATGTTCCTTAAAATCTTAGCGCTCAAAACATAGTACTATACCCAATACTTTGATGTACCAAGTATTTGCTAACTTACCAAACAGTTCCCAAGTAGCTCAGGGACCCGTAACGTCGAACTTTTATACTCGCCTGCCTCAATATTGAAATTTATATATCAATATGTAAAGACAAGTCTTTGAAAACCTTTTCAACAATAATGCGCGCACTTAGGATAGTAGCATTCTATAGTATTACATTTCATATAGAGAAAGCGAAAAAAACTATCATTTATACACATACAAGCTGTATGCGGCAAGATTAGAACAGGGCGCGATAGCGCTCATTGGGGAGGCTCATGTTCAGCAGTGGACTGAGATAGGCTGATGATTTGTTACACAAAGTATGTGTACAGGTGCTGTTAATAAAAAAATCATTGTTTAGTTTCATACTGTTAATGTTCAAATACATAATAGTCTTTGGTCACGGTGGTGTAACATGGTGGTAACACAAGAATCTCAACAACCTGTAATGTAATGAATTGCGGTCGAACTTGGACCACTGTCCGGCCACTAGTATACGAGTATTTTAACGTGACATGAGCTGTGACATAACTGATTAATAGCCGTAAACAACCACGTGTATGCATCCGAAGCCTTATGATACTGAATTACACCGGCTTCCATCGCCTGTAAACCTAATCCCTCCTCTGATATGATAACAAGATGTTAATTCTGTAATACGGAGATTCTTGTATATTACAGGATTAGAAGGGTAAAGGGGAAAACATGTGAAGCGGTTTACTGGCGACTTGCTATTTGACAGTGTCTTTGAAATGTAAAGATAATTTATAAACCAATTATAATTATTTACATTATTTCTTTGCTACTATTATTATAGGCCTATGTAGTTACTATTTTTAAATTAAAAAATAAATTCCATTTTATAATAATTATTATTGAAAATGTTTGAATACCCATAAATAAAAAGGTAAGATAATTGCTATAATATTGTATAGGTATAGTTATTATAACTAAACATTACTAATATTAAAGACTAATAAATAGTTAATCCATGTTTAATACATTTTACATAAAAGTTTTCATGTATTTTACCGTCAATATCTACAATAATTTTGACTCGAGTTTGATGAAGCGAGAATTATCACAAACGGACATTGGCGCGAAACTCCATCGTCATTTAAAAACTGGAGACTAAAAATGCTTTCACTGCTTAATTTTTTCACATTTCCACTCGCCTTTCAGTTCCAGTCTGGCGGAAAATTTGCCAAAAGGCTGCACTCAAAAGATAGCAGTGAGCCATTAATGAAATTAAATTCTGTGATACTTGCCTTGTCTTGTAAAAGAAGATATTCATTACGCTTGTAAAATCCTATCATAATAATTCTTTAGATTCTGTCCACTAATTTGTTTGCATATTAATCGTCTACACTTTTTATTTAATATATGTGCATCATTTTTTTCGTATAATCGTTGTGTGTGTGTGTGTGTGTGCTTACAAGCATACATGCATGCGTTTGCAAGTATTTGTGTGTGATATGAATGATGTAACCATAAACATTGAGTGTTTATGGTTACATCGTTATGGTTACATCATATGTTAATATATTCAAGTTTGAATTTGAAGCAGCTATCCAACAAACCTTTAAGCATAGACAGTTGATACAGAGCATATCTTTAGTGTAGAGAATAATTGCTAAGCTAAGGCTTCTGACATAACTTTTATTTGCGTACACTTGAAATTGTATTAAATGATTAATATGTGAAAATATATTAGGAAGGAAAAAATTATATTCCAGACTAGGAAATATTTTTTTTAAAAAAATCTTCTAATGCTATTTTAATTAGAAGCGTTTTAGGCCGTTCGTTCGGTTTTGGCTTTGCACATTCATGCTTTGTTGAACTATTCACCTTGTATTTATTTATTTATTCTCGTGTAATACTTCAAGCTAATGGGTAAAAGGGCGTACCTAATATCTAATAGCATTCTCTCCCAATCAACCCTAATTTATTTCTTCTTTATTACACTGTATACGATGTAATGGCATAAAAGGCTTATTTTATTTCAACACCGTTAGCTGCCAGTCCACTGTTAGATTGAGCAGGGAACCATTAAAGGCGGGAATAAAGGAAGAAAATTACATTATATTAATTAGAATAAAGGAAGAACAACATTATATTTACACAAGATTGTTTGAGTCGAAGCTGAAATGCTCCTTTTCTGTTATTAAAGAGGTCCAGTATGGCAAATGCCAATGAAATTGGTAAACTGTATTTTTCAAGATCTATTTATGGATATTTTTAATACTGGTAGATTTTTACTAATTTTTTTTAGATGTAATTTTGAAATTATAATTTTATTGAAGTAATAGGTTATGTTTAGCCATACTGTTTAATTGTCTGCCAGCTTTCACTAAAACAGCGTGTAAGACTATACCCGTCATTATTCTCACTCTCACAAGATATCTTTGTCCAACTGATTATGGTTTTTACACTAAACAACACCACCGATGAAAACTAATAAATCATCTGTGATTGTCACAGATTTTGTCAAATTTTATATACCTACAGGGTGGAAATATGAGAAGAGATTGCAAGAAAAGACACCCAACCTTTGCACTAAGCGTTATATTTATGACGAAAACAAGCATCATGTTTATAACACAACCAGCACAAAGGCTTGAATAGCTAATTTATTAAATACATGAGTGTTCCATTTTCTGATGGGTGCACAGTTTCCCCGTTGTCTCGAATGGAAATGTTTTCATTACAGACGCGACACAATTATTCTGAATGTGTTTACCTTGCGGAGTAACCAAGTTTTCCATTACGGCGCACATTAGGAAACTTCCCAAGAGTTTTGTTTTCAGATGATGACAATAAAGTTGTATACCTAATAGATATAATAAAAGTGCAATAAACAAATTTTATTATCTTTCTCTCGAAGGTCCGGACTTAGATACCATCGTTCGAAAATCAAATTTGATATAACTGTGTGAATTTGTACTATCCATTTTCAAAAAATTTATAATATTATTCATATTACTAGATTATGTTATGTTAGTTATTAGTCCCATTACTGATTAAAATTTACTAACACTCTCGTTAACTAATAATACTTATGCGAATAAATGATACTTCAAAGACAGTGGACAATTGTGACTTCAAATACGAAAGTATAGACGAAAATAAAGAGTAACATGAATATGTTTTGCAGAACGCTGCCGTGTTCTTTCGAATTAATTGTCAATCACTTATCGATGAGCAAAGTTAGCAATTAAATATTATTTTCTGGAATCTGTAATTATTGCCCACATCTTTTGGATATTTTTAAAATTTATCAGTTTAACAGTCGTCCCCATTTAAAAACGTAATATCAGATCCAGCGTTAAGCGGGTGATCTATTAGCTACCCAGCTAGCTAACGCTCGTTTTATTCGCTATCCGAACCATTGAACCGACACTACCAGACGATTTATACTCCAATTTTGTACACTGTAAATCTTTTTTCAATGCGATATAGTGCCATTATTTTGATTGGTTGTATTGTCGAATTTATTGGCGGTTATATGTTGACACGTTGACACTTGTGTCAATTGTTTTTCCCGCCATTACCTCGTTCTGTTCGTTATTCATTGCCTATAATAAATCTTCTTTTTTTGACACTTTTGTATTGTTCCAAAAAAAATCTTGTTTCTTTCTCTATACAAACATACTTTCTATCTCTTAGGCAATTTATTGATCTTACCCGATCCGTGATTTGGTTATCTGTCTAACTATATACTTAACATCAATTCATACAATACATTTGTGACTGATCTGCGCTTGTACATATTTGGTCAAAAAACACGATCTTCGAGAGCGTAACATTTCAAGCTCAAATTGTGTTTCCGCAAATAAAACTTGTAACAAATCCGCATCATCTATCACACAACAAATATACAAATAGCTAGTCCTATTCAATCGATCAAATCAAATCAATCAATCAATTCAAATTGATAACAACAAAATCGTATATACTTCGTGTATACATAAGCGATCTACATAATCAATATACCAACTCATATTTATTCCAGCACCGTCCTAACAAAGTTTGGAAACACCGAAGGTTAAATCGGCACTTACTCAGCAGCTTGCTACGGTTGTTTTGATCGCAAAGTAAAACTTTCGCAATGCTCGAACCTATATTATCCACGATATTTGTACGTAAGCAGTCCATCTCAGCTGCTGTTAGTTATGGAAAGTATTTTGACGAGTTTGTTTTCGAAGACAGACGGTCTACCTTGAGTTCGAAGAGCTTTATTTGGTTACTTTATCATGATTATTTTTTCATGTTAGATGCGTGACGCAAAGAACACTGAATGCCAAATATCTCTTTTCACAGTTATACCAGTTTCAGTTTATTCATCATTGATTTTATTCGTGTTATTCAATAATCAACTGATCCGTGTAGTGTTTATGAAACTTTCAAAGATTACTCTCAATCTTACCAGTGGCATAGGTTACATAATAAATTCCTGTATCTTTTTTATATTCTAAGTAGGTATACGAGTGGTTGCTTTACGGTATGTTTACTCTCTTATCTTCCAGTTAAAGCATTTCTGGCAACTCTATACACGGAATGTACGATTTTATTCTTTTGCCAACCCTACGGTTGCCGTTGGATTCGTGTCAAAAGCTTAACGCGAGTCATTTGTAACAGTTAGTTTAGCGTAGTTCGAACACGTCCATCGTTTACCTTGATATGTGAATCATTTGTTATAAAATCAACACAGAACCTAAATGTTCAGGTAACCCGAAACTAAATTCAAATTGATATCGTACCATGGAGTCAGGATCTGTGCCCAGTGTATGGCGCATTCCCTACTACATTGAATGTAGAATAGAACTGCTGAACAATGGGAGTACTACACTCCTGTACTTACACCTTCAAAGAAAAACAGGCGTAATGTTAATGTAACTATAACTTACAATTAAAGTATACATAAGTAGTTTCATAAGTTGTAATTCGCCTTTCGTGGTTGTGGGAGAGGTAAAAACGAACAGCTAAGAAAAAAAACGGGCCTAGAGAAATATGTCCTTTAACAATAACAAGGTTAATGGATATACTGTAACTGTTTTGATTTCAATTTATGTGCGATTTAAATCGAAAACTATATAGAGTGGTTAAAAAGAAATTGTCAAGGTTGCAATAAATTCTGGTCATCACTATTTTCAAAATGCGTTCAATTCGTGTATTTAAATTAAGTGTTTTAAGTTTATTTTATATTTAAGTGTATTTAAATGAACTTCTGATATTGGTACCATAATTCCTTCAAGGCAGCTAATACATTGGGAGCCCTTGATGTTGCAAATGTCTAAAGGCGACGATGACCATCATGTGGGGTGCTTGCAGTTTGCCTTGCAAAAAAAGAGTAGTAAAAAAACTTAGCTCACTACGAAAATAAATTTGTAATAATAATAACAATTTAAAAACAGAAGGTATGTACTAGAAATACTATCTAGTGGTATCTACTATATTTCCGGTAATTGCTACAACGCTTAGCGAATGTAACTCTATACCTGACAGGGAACTAAACGCTGAGATAATTAACTGTGAAGATAGAAAGTAACTGAAGGAGATAAATAGCTGAATCGGTATAAAGTTACTAAGAACCAGATTAAACACTCATGAGGAAATAAGCAACTGAAACTAAGATAAAAAAGCTGATAAAGAACAAAGTAACCAAAGGCTAAGATAAACAGCTGACAGGGTAAAACTCGAAAGTGAAAGCTATAAAACAACAAAAGGACCATGAACGCTACAGAATTACCTTCAGTTGATTTTACTGGCAACGGTCGCCAATAACGGAACCTTTTGCTGTAATAAAAAGGGCCAACCCCCATTGAACCCTTATTGAACTTAAACAGCAATAACGGCTGTACGTAATGAAGAGTTAGGAGAAAAAGAAATACAGAACACAATTTCTATATCTAAATGTTTTTTGGAAATATAAAACAGAACTTGCCTGTGCACTGCGGAGCACTTCGTTGAAAGTTAATATGACAAAATTAAAATACCCATAGCTTGGCGGTAGTGCGTGGAGATATAGAAAATGATGATTAAATTGAAATTAACTTAAAGACTGTGAGAAGAGAGATATTTGACATTCGGCGCTCACTATCTACTCCGTAAAGGACATGGCGTGATGATGTAACGATATAAATAATAACATTAAAATTAGTTTACAGTTCGGAGAATCAAATAGCCATTTTCTTCATAATTAATTTAATCCTTATAAAGCCTGTATTTCTCGTAGTTACTTACACATTACGAAAAAGAATCTAATCTCAAGGCCATTATAGACATTATCCCGCGGGCTTGAGTAAATTGAACAAGGATCTTTATAAGCTCCAGTTTTTCGTGAGCGGGCACACATTTCAAGTTAAGTTCATTACCACCTCGCCCACTAGTTGCACGAACGCCCCAATGGCTTAGCGAGTTAATGGCCGATACGGTTTTATGGCGGAAAAGCACTTTTATGGATTCATTGGAAGTTCCCTTAGTTTTACGACTTTCAGTTTATTTTTGCTACGGAAGATTCTTTAACATTTTACATACATTACATTACATAAATATCTTCCTTTACGGCACGGGACGTGACGATGACGCCGGGACGGGAGGTTACAAAGACGGATATCGAATAGGGCAAAAATTATTCGGGCTATCCCAAAAGAAACATACGTTAGTTAAGCTGGTACATTGCTTAATTACATATTGAAGTGGTACACACTTCAGCCTTGTAGCTAACCGTATTTCTTTATAAGTCTATTCCACATAGACCCGCCTAATGGGTCCTTCATCACCCGTTCAATCCAGCTGCATCCAGCTACATCCTTAAGGTCGTCAGACCACTTGATAGGCGGAGAACCTATTCTCCTTCTTCACAAATTCTTGCTATCTAATAATAAAACATTGTAACGGGTTGCGTAACGTCCATCAACCGCGAGACTGTACTGACAAAAGCCACGTGCGTATCAAACACTCTAAAGCCTTGCGAGGCATAAAACGATTTTAAATCCCCGGGACAAGTACCCCAGCAAACTTTGCTCTCCTGCCTCTATAGAGACCTTTTCGCGAATGAAAACCCTTAACAATAACGGTTACGATCATCTTACCCGTTAAACGCTTTTCTTTGTTCCTTTTATAAATATTTATTTAAATGTTAATCACCTAGGCTCACCTTTATTCCACGCTGACGTATAGAACATAACTTTTTGAACCATTTTTAATTTATCATCTTCAATAGCCCCACCATGAAATTATA
>DWME01000739.1:0-30072 GCA_018244795.1 Parelbella ahira ahira
GGCGGTGCAAGAAGTAATGCTCTGCGATATCCATCCCGCATGCGTAGCGTAGATCAAAATCCCGCAGAGACCCATGTCTAGCAGTGTAATTAAACCTGACGGTGATGAAGAATATTTATTTAAGTAGATTGAAATAGAATACGTGACTATAGCAAGTTTCATATCTCTCAATCCTGAAGCACTGTCAAATTTATCTGTTCTCAATGACACAGAAGTATCCATTCAAATCTTTGACGTGGCAATATATTGACAGGTACCTACGTCAGATTTGCTAGTATTCAATGCAAATATTGTGTTTATCGGGGTTATTTTTACAAAATTCATAGTTAATTGTAACGCTCAAAAGCGTTTTTTCAATTTGAGCAGAATGGAATCTTACATAATTTTTTATTCCTATTTCTCTTTGTAGCAGACGGCACTCATCATCCTGACATATTTTTCGAGTCGCCACCACTTCTCTTTTTGGGCTAAAATTAGCATGAGCTCCTCAGGGCCTGTCGCAATTTATTGTATATGTTTTCAGGCAAAAAAAACTCGAATTTATTTATGCCATTGCAAAAAGTTAAAAGAATTTTTGTTTCGATAGCATTGTAATTAAATAATGTACATACATATTTACATATATATATTTAACAGTTAACGCCTTAATTTCAACGTTAACGTCAATATTCCATGGAGGTAGGTAGAGAACAGAGTTCATAGATAACTATATATCCATAGTTCATGTGCTATTCTCCTTATAGATAATTCTTTCATTGATCATGTTTCCGAGAATCGTCTTACTTCTTCTACTTCCATGAAAGTCGTAGTTCAAGGTCGCGGGAGGTAAAAAAACCAATTTACAGTATGTCTCATCTATGGTTAATAAGCGCAAATTAAATATTCTCTTCGTATAATTAGAATTATCAATTTTCCTTCCACATACATGTAACATATCTGTCACCTTTAGTCACATTGCTTTAGAGACACAGTACAAGTAACTGTTTCTATTTTCTTATTCAACATAGTTGCGTAGTGTGCTATTTAATATCAGTCTTGTTTCACTGTGTCCTATTACAATTATGGCACAGAAATACAATGCAAACACTGTTCTCACAGCTTTTTTACCCTTCTCACAGTTTTATTGAGTTTATTACGTTTACGATGATCGAACAGAGTCGGTTTGTGAACAGATAATATTATGTACGTAAATGTTTTGAATTTTACCACTTATCTTAACATAATATCACACCTGATTTCCCTCAAAGGGTACACAGAACACTAGCACTTATACTATTCACCAGTTACGTTATACGCTTGTGGAATAGGGGGTGAGCTTATAGCGTTACACCGGGCACAAACCCATACTCCGCGCTACTGCTAGTAGTTTCAAGTTTGAAAAACCCAATAATGCTCTGTCGTTGTTATTAGTTTGTGTGTAATATTGGATGTAAATTTGTATGTGATGCCCAATTAATCAAGTTTAAGGATAAAAGTTGGCGGGAACCGCTCGCCCATTTGTTATATGCAGTCTTAATACAAGTTTGTGACCTTCGCTAACTTCGTTTTTCACTTCACTTTTGTATTTATTTATTCGTATTATTATTATTATTATTTTTTTATTATATTTCGCCGGTGTTTATCGTTCGCTGAACTGAAGCTACCCGCATATCGCGTGTAAAATACTCGGACAGTAGCGTTACCGGAGATTATATTGTAATTGCTGAATTACTTGAGCTTTGAATTACTCTTAATAATTATTATTACTATTATTTAGTAAATCGTGCTACTATTTTTTTTTTATTTCATTTGACGGCAGTTACGCTGAGTTTTTGTGTCTGCAAAAAAAGGTTTGTGAGAGAACCGTTTCACTGAATCATTTTGCACATCTATTATTAGCGGCTAGGCAGCAATTTCGGCTATGCTGCGTTGGTAATTGGAACGTATTTAAGTTTTCGTTGCAAGTACCTATGTCTATTTTTATAATTACATTTAATCTATTTGAGTTTAAAAATAATTCTTTGTTTGCTTCAGAGATATTTTAACGTATTCCGAATACATTAAAATATCTGTGACGTCAGACTACCAAGCTATCTTGAACGTTTTCAGTTCTTAGGGCATAGACTGCAGTTAGAGATTCATCACTTAAATACAAGCGTTCCTGAGTTGCGTAGGGCTAAGTAGGACGCGGCTTCCTATTGGAGCGAATACTCTATACATACGGATTTTTAGTTTTCCGGGAATGCAGGTGATTATTGTGAATTATTTCATTTAGCCTTAGGTTTTCACGTAACGCCGGTGCAGATGAGCATATATCGAAGCGAAAGCTCTGGTACTCCTGTCCCGCAGACCTAAATCTATTTTAAATAGAAGTTCCTGTACTTTCAAAAGTTCGTTCGTAACGAGACAGTTCAGCGCAGCGGGCAGCGCAGTTTTTATTTTCTTTTCGAATAGGAATAACTGAAAAAGTTCCTATCAATCAAATTGAAGTCGAAATTTATTTGAATAGTTAGGCCGATCGAGCTTTATGATTTGACCCGATTTCATCAAGCCCACTCGATTCACTCGCAGTGAACAGGATTTCCGTAATGGCATAACATCGAGGACAACTACGCGGAACAGCTCGTGATGCTATGATAGATATGATATTCTCCCAAGCAACCGACTACATGGAAATTACTTTAATTTAATCAATGAATATATTGAGAAGGTCACCTATAAAACAGCCTTTAATTTATGGGCAATATTCACATTTACGGCTGCGTGGATAGGGGCACCTCCAAAACCAGTTGTTACAGAATACCTACTTTGTTACTCATTATGAGAGAATAAATCACTCACAGTAATTCAGTTTTTGGATGATATTCCTTAAATATATATTATCGCACTTCTTAATGGACCTTCTCCTACCAGATGAATAAATACCTATCTCAACATTCAAATTTAAGATCCAAGAACATTATTTATCATTAGTTGTTCGAATGTTTTATAAATATTTTTAAATAGTATGTACATGTGTATGTGTATTTAATGTTTGTATCCATATTATATATAAATTTTGATATCTTATTACTTCACTGCTATTTTAGGGTACGTAAACGTTTATCTGCCTCTACTTATGAATAACCCCTTTTCTAGTCACTAGTCCGCTGGATGAGATTTCTTCAGAAATAAGCGGTACCTTTGTATAAATCTCATTCCATTCTACTTTTTTTTATATTTTAATTCGTTTACGTACATAAATAATTAAATATATAAATAGGAAACTCGTTTGTCTTAAAATTGCATCGATATTATTAATATACTTTTTTAATGATTTACCAACTCTTTCTGTACGTAGAAAGCTAACTTTCGCATCGTGACCTATCTGGAACAATGATAAGTAGGCGTGTTTGTAACGAAGTCCTCGCTGCCAAAAGCCACTTTCCTCCGTTGACTCGAACCAGTTCGCTGCTACTATGCAGGTGCACGGTCACGCTAGACCTTTCGCTTTTCAAGGTCAATTTCACCAGCAACCACTGTTAAGCGGCAATCGTCTTAAAATAAAGAGTTCCATGACAAATTTTTGTAAGAAGATTCAACGACAAAACCATAACATGGCCAGTAATATTCTATTTATTAATTACAATGACCATTCCAATATTTGGGGTGTTTTTTAAAAGCCCATGATTTGGGGATTTATTCTCAAAGCATTGAATACAATCCTGTTGCCGAATAAAGTAGCAAACGGACGTGTATGATTCTGCTGACTACGTTTTTAAAGTCCTCATTTATTAATAAATTGTACTGTATTTCATTTAGAAAGTAAATCGTGCCTGAGCTCCCGACTCCCACAGCCTGACAATCATATTGTTAAAACATTGAGTTGGCAGCTCGCTCGTGTTTTGAAATTGTGATAGGCGTTATCCCTTTCGCTCTTGCAAGTCTAATTTCGCTATTGCCACAATTAAGCCATTGTAGACTTCGGTGAGCTTCTCCTCATAAGTCTCGAAGCATTATTGCGTGATTCAGTTGTGCTTTAACATCTTTAAATAACAAACCAACTTTCATTAACATATTCGATGTGAACTGGTTCTGCACACCGCCTTTCGCTTTTCAAGGTGAATTTCACCAGCGCCACGTGTAACATCCAAACGCTTTTATGTTTATCGAGGCTTTGCTCATGTTTGACATCTTCACAACGCAACTTTCCTTTTTTATAATCTTTGTAGATTCGATGTGAACTGGTTTTGTTCGCCGTGACGCGGGCCTTTCGCTTTTCAAGGTGAATTTCTCCAGCATTACGCTATTAAGATGTTACTTTTGAGCTTAAGTGCTTAATTACGTATAAGCATGTACTCCTGTACCTACTAGGTGTATTTTCTTTTGTCACTACATTCGTCAAGTCACTATTCATAAAGAATTGTGTTCGTATATTGCACGTGAACTGCTTAAATATGTTTTAAGGAGTGTCAATGTTTTACTGCCTCGTTGGTCGAGTGATTGCAAACGCGCCTGCCGATCGGGAGGTCCTAGATCCAAATCCCGGGTGAGGTCCCATTGGAGTTTTCTAATTTAGAATCTCTAGTAGTGATTCGGAGTCTGGATCTGTGAACGGTGTATGGCAGGCTCACTACCTATTCCATGGGACTTAAACGTAACTGGTGATACGTGGGAGTGTACTACACTCCTCTGCCTACCTTTTAGGGGATTACAGGCGTGATGTTACTTTAATGTTTTACTGTCAAATTTCACAATTTTTACACATGAATGTCAATCCACAATTAAATATTAAAGTTACAATTTATGCACTATACTCTCTTATAATGCATCATTACGCCTGCGTTTCAGGTCAGCTCGGTCGTTTTCCCAAAGTCATGTTCATTTATAGATAAGATGTGAACTGGTTATGTTCGCTGTGACGCGAGCCTTTCGCTTTCAAGGTAAATCAAACGTGTCACGTGTTTCAAATAGATTTCATAAACTAGTCTATTGAATCATTTCATATTATCAATCCGAGTTCTGCGTATTTTACAGCATTTATTTTTTTATAAATGTAGAACATTAATAATTTCGCCATCACTATTACTAATATTTTTAATCTTCCACCGTTGGACACGTGCCTCTTAGTATACGAGGGTACAACAGTGGCTTCACATGCTAGTCAAGTGATATTTATAATCTTACAAACAACTTTTTTTTAAAGAATGAAGTGCACGGTGATTCCAACCCAGGAATATTTATTTATTTAATGGATCACCAACATAAGTAGCAGTATTTAAAGCATAGATTTTAATTTGGCTTATTTGGTGCGATTTAACTGCTCTTACTGTTGTAGGTAACCATATTATAATAATAATAAACATAAAATAATATAATAATAATAATATTATAAATTTAAAATACTAAGTAAATAAATACAAAATCATTGAAATTTAAAGTACTAAGTAAATATAAAATCAAATTTTTCAAAAGTCAATAGGAATTCAAAGAAATTAATTAAGAACTAATTACATTTTCTGTATTACAATTTCATTTAAAATGTCATTATACATGATATCATTTAAGCTCATTTTCATACAAAATGCAATAAAATAAATTAATTCAAGTTAACAATTTAAGATACCGAGTAAATACAAAATTAAGCATCAAAATATCACCCAAATATCAAACATTTCAAAAGTCAATCGAATTTCTGATAAATTAGTCAGATTGTTTGAAATATAAATAAATTTTGTGTATTGCAATGTCAATTAGAAATATTTATTGTTAGAATTAATATTATTATATATATTAGAATTATTATTTTTATCAATTTCATTTTCAATTTACAATTTTTTTGAGTTTCGTCAAAAAGCTACAAGTGCTGTCAAAATGGATGTCCAGGTCAGGGTCTTTTTTAACAATGTCATTATACAGTCGAGAAGCACGGACCACTGGTGAAGAACGGCCAAGATTCGTTTTACACCTTCTTGTTTCAAACACCTTACATTGGTTTCTCGGTACTGTCCAAGGAACATAGTATTGAAACCTACTTAAGAGAGACGGACAATCTATGCCGCTATTTTAAAAATAAATTAGTAATATGACATCATGTGTTTGCCAAAACGTAACCCATAGCAAACACTTTGAGATAATTTTAACTTAAATATTAAACGTTTAAATAACAACGTTAACGCATTACAATGTAGGTATCGCAATTCGGTCTTAATTAGTAGAACTGTACAATCGTGTGTAACAGTGATCTAACAAGATTCTACTGGACTCATAAGCTTCAAACTACGCTTTCTAAATTTCGCAACGCGTCTAGTTAAAAGTTCGATGATCGAGCTTGTACCGAGTGTGGGAATTACGTATGAAATGTTTTATGCCATTCATATTTTCTTATACTTATATCTATATATGATTACAAGTATGTTTTTATTTAGGTATATGTAGTTTGTCACCCGCTAGCTGCTGAACAAAGCCTCTGACTCACTTTGTTATCAGATCACCGTTTATGAAGATGTCCCCAAAATGTGCCAATGGATAAAAAATAACATTCCGTCTTTATTACTACGAAAAAGTAGATAGAGGAGTGAATAACTTCAAGTACAAGTGAATGAGAATATCAGGATCTAACATAATATCTTTTAGAATTTCCTGTTTGAGTATTTGAGATTAAACCATTTTAGAGGTTAAAGTTCAAACTTCATCCATTTTATGGTTAAATTTTGTCGTTCAATTATTGAATCTACCCAAATAGAATAGAACCCCAAGTACATTGTTACCGCGTGAAAATTCCCTTGAAATGGATTGAGTAATTAAAAATTAATAAAGCTTAATAAGTGCTTAAGCAGTGCTCATTAACGTAACTCTTATAAGAATATGAAACTAAAATAAAAAATTATAGCAAAAAATTAATTAGTTTGACTAGATTATGCTTTTTCTAACGACCATGGTACCAGAATAGAGTTTATGTCCTTTCAAATCAAGAACTATACCTGCTGAAATAGGTATCATGATGACATCATGTGCGTTTGATATCATAATGTTTGATGATTAATCCTTTTGTCGTTTCACTGTTGAATGTGGGTGTTCTCTCAAAATGAGAAGGCCTATAGTCTGTCACATTGAGCGCGCGTATTTTAGCAAACTTTACACGTCGTGGAGATCTCGAAGGCGTCCACATTTCCTCGCGATGTTTTTCTTCACCATTACAGCTAGTGATTTTTAAACTTATAACTTTGTACAGAGAGAGGTGCACGCCATCATTTGAATCCGAGGTCGGAGGGTTAATTCTTAAACATCAGACTGACAACTTTAACAATGTTGGTATTATGTTTGCTTAGTCTCCTCTTTATTCCTAATTTTTCGTCTTTATTTATCATTATTCCTACATTTTACACTACATTCCTTTATTGTGTAGGTACTGCTTGTCGCGTGTCCACGCACTTTTCGTTTTCTTTTCAATCTCTTTCTCTACCAATCTTTTAGGGTTGCCTGGAAGAAATATAATTTAAGCGATATCACGCATTATTGATACTTACGGTGTTTGTCCCGTGTGGTATTATTATTACAGTTTTGTCTGTGTATCCATCTATTGTTATGTAACATGCGAACGGTAGTATCGTCGACGCGGATAGACGGCGTAGGTAGTTAAATAAGTAGGTATGTTTGTACACTGTATGTTTTAAATTTCCTCGAGTGGCGGGCCAATGCCTTGTATGTATGTAAGTGCGCATAGGTGGGTGTACTCGGCACAGGTAACGACATCTTTTGTTAGCTACACTCGTTTGCGTCGAGAGCGCTGCGCGATTCGTAATCCGCGCTCGGCTCAAGTGTTCCGACCGTTTCACATTCGCTCGCTCTCCATTCGTCGCCGGCGAAACCGCGTCACACTTCAGCGTTAGATATCGGGCACAATGATAAACGGAAGCGTTTTAGATCAACAGTTTCTGTATTATTGTTAATTATAGTGCTTAGTGACTTGTTAATCGTACGTAACCAAACGCTTGTAATCCTCGAAGAGATAGGCGGAAGTGTATAGTACATTCTCACGATTCACCAGCTATTTTCGTCTCAATCTGAAATAGGTGGTGCGCCTATAGCCATGCCCCAGGCATGATTCCAGACTTTGAGCGTTTATTGGAAATTTCAAGATAGAAAAATCCACTCGACTTGATTGTATATCATAATAATATGAGCAGTTGAGTGATAATAGTGAATCTTAGATCGGCTGGTCGACCGTACCAGTAGCCATTTCATAGCCGTAGTCCGTTAGAAATTGGCATCCAGTTCAGTACACGGTGGATATGCGGTGCGCGGGTGGCTCTGGCGGAGGTCGGGTCTTGTAGAGAAAATGGAGTCCATGGGACTCGGCATTCAGGGGAAAACAGTGGAAACAACGTGTGTTGTTGGAAGGAAGGCTTTGATGGAAAGCCACTAAAAAGGAAAGACCGACTGGTTTATTTGCCATTTTGGATGAAAATGGTACCTTGTTGCTTAAGCATTTTTCGATAGTCGTCTGCCTCGTTGGACGAGTGGTTGCAAGCGCGACAACCGATCGGGGGTCCTGGGTTTAAATCCCGGGTCGGGTACTATTGGATTTTTCTAATTTAGAATTTTTAGTAGTGACTCGGAGTCTGGATCTGTGCCCGGTGTATGGCAATAGGCTGACCACCTATTCAATAGAACACAAACGTAACTGGTAAAACGTGGGCGTGTACCACACTCCTATGCCTACCCCTTACATACCAGATTACTTAAAATTTGTAGAAACGTTTAACTTCTTCGATTTCTACCTATAGTTACTTTAATATTAGACTTCAATAGTATAGTACCTATATTGAAAAATTGCAACATTGAGAAAGAACATCGCGTTCAAAGGAGCTTAAGATAAATGATTTCTACCTATCGAGGTATTATCTAAAAGACACTGCTTGTCGTATTTGCAGTTTTAAACAAACTCAAAAGGTATAGCGTGTATTTAATTGATTACTTAAATATACGTACCCGCTGTCATATTCGCTGCGCTTGTGACAACCTACAAGCAGCGCGTCTCGCGAGGCGTATCGTCTCGTAATTGGCGCTGAAGTGGCAATTAGCGGGTACTTGCCTCTGTCACCGCTCGACCCGGAGCGCTACCTTGCCTCTTGTTATTCAGATTCCACCTCGCATTACGCTCCGCGGCTATTCGACCGCGGTTTTACAATGACGTCGTCGAGCTATGTACGAGTGGGTGAGTGGATGAGACCTTAGAGCGCTGATGGTTGTTTCTTTTAACTAGATGACTTCAGAATTCTTATTGTTAGGGGCGAATACTTGTACCATCGTTTTTGAATTGGAAGTTGCGACTAAGTACCTATATAGAAAGACGAAGTTGTTGATCGTTTGGAAAAATAAACATATACCTATTAAGGTAGTTGTGTGGCACATCATTAATTTTCTTTGATTTGCTACAGTTTTGAAATAATTGAACATACAAATTTGTAAGTAATTAATTCTACTTAGTACTTAAACTATACTTAGACGTGAGTACATGATAATTAACTTGTAAAATAATAAATAGGTACTATGAAATAAGTATCTAGTAATTAGATGCTAATTCACGATGATTTTTTTATTTGTAAAGCTGTCGTGTTTTTTATTTTAGGATATTGATGAAAACTTCTATTCTTTATCGTTATGTCCACAAGTTTCTATGAGGAAAACGAGAGGAATTTCGCATCTACGTTTTCCAATTCCTTACGAAACAAAATTATAACAAATAAATATGTGCTCTTTTACTATTAGTTGATATTAGGTTGGTATACTTGGTACCTCAAAACCTCTGAGACGACACACATAAATAAATAAAGACGAAGAATTAATTTACATCTGACAAAGTTCAGCACTAAAGCCAACCACTTAATATACATAATCCGGCCGTCGTATCAAACAGAAATATTAATATGCGACGCGGAATCGTCTATGAATTATAGATAAGAGACGAACTATGGGCCTCCCTGTCCCTATTTACCGAGGAGTTTGCGTAGGTATCATTACTAGCCTCTTGTGCGTAATTAATCGCGAGGGCTGTCCATAGTCCCGACGAGCCGAGCTTTATTAAATTTTAGCGCTTTCCAACCGCCCCCTCCCCCGGCCACTCCCGCTCGCCTCCCCTCGCCGGCTTCCTGCGATGAATAGAGCCATCACTTTTACTATTCACAGCCGCCCGGTGGATTAGTGAGATGAATTTCCCGATCCTCCGGGGGCTCAAATTGTGCGTGGGGGCCACCGGTGCGGATCTGTTGCGATTCCGTCGCAGATATATAGCTTATTGCCTATTATATGCCCACACGGCGCTTTTTTTGCTTAAATGTAATCATTGCAAATGAAACGCACGCGACATTGTTCTTCATGTTATAAACATTCACTGAAGAATAATATGCGTTATTAGTTGAAACAATGAAAATAAAGCCAATCTGGATTTGTAGACACAATTGTACTCTAAGTGTTGTCCATTGCTTACATTAATTCCGCCGGTGTGTTTAATGTACCTCACAAGTGCGGAAAACAATTGACAGTTATCTTTCTACTTAGGTCGTATAGATCTCTGTATGGATAGGTAGATATTTATTTACTTTAGCAGCTTCTTTGCAGCACTAAGCCAGCTCTTTCTATCAAGATGGATAGAGCACTGGAAAATCCTTCGCAAGGTAGCGTAACTTACGTGTTAGTACAACCATGTAAATACTTCTAACATTTCATACAAAACAAGCGCATACGAGCACACGTCGCTTGCTGATAGTAATACTTTATAGCAGTAGTGCTGCAGTAATGGCAGTATAGTACTACCTACTTCGCCTACCCCTTCGGCGTAATGTTATGTTATGTTTTGTCGCAAGCATGCCGTCGCTTCGTTCCCCAGACGCAAATCCGTTCATATGGGAACCTTACATTTGGTTGCTGTTTACAGTTACGGTTACATCCGCAATCATAGTCTTAACTGTACTTTTAATGCCCGCACACTGATTGTCATATACTTCTTTAGGGGTAGGAAGAAATTAACGATTACTTGCAGCCACGGTCTTGACAACGTTCTTTCGTCTCTTCTAATTCCATATAAATCGATACGATACGAAAGTTTTGAATTTTCTATACCTTTCTCTAAAACGTGTTAAGTCTGGCAATCCTCTATTTATCGGCATGGAATACTGCGCTTTTACTCTTATCGTTTTTTATAGTAGATTCTTATTCAGCAGTAAGTGTATTGATAATGAATAGAAATTTCAGTAGGTAGTATTTAATGTTTCCTATCAGTTCTCATATACATCCATCCATCTATTATTGCCACACAATGACAATTCAAGTTGTTATATATAGGTGTTATTTTGACAAAGCAAGTTTATTTGTAATCGATAAGTGTGCTGATTCCTCGGATATAAATCACTCTATAAGATAGATCTAAAATGTAAAAATTTATGAAGGGATTAGTCTGCTCATTATGATTTTGGTTTGCCAGACCGTAGCCGATAAAAATCCTTAGTATCTACCTACATCCATAAAATTTTAGTGTAACAAATTCTAACTATATATTTTCTACAACGTAAATAAACTGTATAACAATAGTCTAATCTATTGTTATGTAAAAGTACTTGAATATGAAGAGTTAAGCTTAGCTGCGGGCGATCCCTCAGCTCTGCTTTAAGCTCCACATAGAAAACGATCCTAAACAGGACTATGCTAATACTTACAAATATGCAATTCAAATGCGTACAGCGCCCCGACGAGAGCGAATCGCTCCGCAGGCACATGCGAATTAGGCAGCTTGTTCTCACATACACGCGCCCGGGGGTGTAATATTTTTCACCCTAATATATTGAAGCGGCGAAAACAAGCCGGGGCGAGCGCTCACGTTTTCGCCCCTTTTGTCCGAGCGCGGCGCACAATACATGTTCGCTTTTTTTCCTCTTTTTTTTTTAATAAACCGTCTGTGTAGGTCGCAATCGATGGCCGCCGGCGTCGAGCTCCGGAATCACACAGTTAATTATTGACACATCCGTTTTTTATTCCGGGCCCCGCTTCCAAACGCCATTGTGGTCGCCTAATATTATGTTTTCGTGCTCTTTGTGCGCCCGCTGAAACTGGCTATTTCCTTACCTTTGTGCAAGTTTCGGTTTCGGATTGGGAGCGTTTTTGTTCCGTTTTCAATGGCCTCCCCTCACGCGTCTTGATTGTTCTGAAATTATCGGTTATTAATTCCCTACAGACGATCCTCAATAACTGTGCTAAAATTGACCTTTATAGTATACTAAAACAATATTTAACGTGTAATGAAACGCGCGTCTGTGTGTCGTAGGAAAATATGCAATAATTTTAAGAACACGGTGTTCATTTATTTATCTATGCAACAGAGGATACGTGTACATTGAACACTACACATTTAGTTTTACATCCAATTATCCCGTATTTTCATAATTAAACGTAACATCAGGCATGTAATCCCCGAAGGGGTAGGCAGAGGGGTGTACTACAGAGAATTACACTTGTATGGAGAGTACTTATAGAGAATATGTTCAAAATAGCCGGTGAAAACAAAGTGTACTATGGTGTTGAGACAGTTAATAAACATACGAACGTATCTATATGTTTTTGATGTATTAACGTAACATCACGCCTGTAATCCCCGAAGAGGTAGGCAGAGGAATGTAGTACACTCCCACGTTTCACCAATTACGTTTAACTTCCATGGAATAGCTGGTGAGCCTATTGCCATTCACCGGGCACTGATGCAGACTCCGACTTTTAATAATTTATACTATATTTATGGCATAAATATGAAAAATTCTGAGTCAATCATCATGAAAATTTAATATAGTGGTTGGAACTTTTTGGAATTAATTGCGGCTTATGACAGTTTGTTAATAACGTGAGATACTGTTTAACACGAGAAGGTACTCAAAGTATTCTTTCGTCTCTCCTCGACTCCTCTACCTTCTAACGTTGGAAACAGGTCTCCTTTCATATTCAGAGGAGTCAGATCTATAATTTATCACGAAATTTAAGTAAAGATTGTCATACACGACACGTGGTGGAGAAAAGTGAGAGATTCTCAGCAGTGCGGATTCGAAACAATGTTTTTTTTTCACTGTTGTAGCGAATGATATTCAGTTTTAAAGTTGCACATAACTTTGCATTTATATGTATTCCTGGGAATAGAGTTCTAGCATTTTCACAATTAAGTTATCATTGCTTTAAAGAAAAACAAAAAGTAGAGTATAAGAAAAAATAAAAAGTCTCATCATTATGTCATTCTTGGTTAAGAAGTTTTTTTTCTTATGCTTTACAGTTGAGCAAGATCTGCTTCATTAACAGACTTCCCCCTTTCATGGAGCGGCCATTATTCTCTTTGCCATCTTCATATGATTTCTGAGAATAATCCTCCTTTTGTGAGCGCTAACATCACAGATTCATGTCATGCAAGCGCCCGCCGCTCTCGCGTATAATAACCCACTATTTTTATTTTATGGCTTTTCAATTTTCGTTGCATAATTTTCAGTTATTTACTAGCGGCAAGTTAGATAGTGTTAGTACATACATACAAATAGGTAACAGTAAATATTATCTAAGTCTCCGGTATCTAGGGTTAAATAAGAATAACCGTTCAATACCTATCACACCGGATTCAACTGGTATTCTATCTGTGTTGCAGTATTGGTACTATTCTCTGTATATTGGCGAACAGTGATGTACCTACCTAAACACGTTCGCTCAGATACAGACATAGTGCAGTTTTTAAAACCTTCGTACTTAAAACTTCGAAACACACCACCCTTCCGAATCCCTCATTATGGTAAGAGATATCATTGAAAAATAATATATTTTTAGTTTAAACAACACATATAACACTCTTCGGAACATAAAAAACTTTACGTCATAGGTGACAGGGTGAAACATTCGTTAAATTAAATTTACATAACGGTAATTAGAGCAATTTTAATTAGATCTATCTATTGAAAAATAAACTTTGTGACATTTAATTATTATATTAAATACTCGAGAAAATTTGCAAACTCAACTTATCTATGTATGTGTCGTAATTAGACTCGTAGATTATACTTTGTTAGCATTGAGGACACGGTCCAAAAGGCTGATTATATAGGTCAGGCGGCACGTTAAAGGGTCCGGGATCCTAAGGGCCGTCTGTCTGAATGCTCGCGCGAATCAAAGCGCTGGTGTAATGCGACGCTCATACAAATCGGTGAGACCGCAAAGCTTTGTCTCTGACCGCGCATCATTCCCAATCATGTCAAATCTGTGCTCAAGTCGTTTTTTGTAGGTACTATTCGAGATTTCGAGCAAATCATCTTGTATTTTTTTGTGTTATTATTACTAGCTGAGACGTTCAAATATAACTATATAGGTATAGGGAACTACGGCACTATGCGCATTTACATGTGACGTAATCGATAAAAATGACTGACTATATGTAACTACTGTACATTACAGTAGGTACCTACCTATACTGTATAATGTATTAGTTGTAGATGTAGGTACATGAAACACATCAGGTCTGTAAGGATAAAGATATTTAGAAACAATTGATCTTAGGCTATCCCGCAAGAGACCTGTCGTGACGATACCACAACGATAGCAATAAAATGAAGACAACACAACTGCTCAGCATTATGGTAGTTATTATGTCACAGCCATCGGAAACAAATAAATGCCGAATGTGTAGGTGCTTTGTAAAAATGAAACGTAGTTACAATCGAGAACTACACGACGCGGCAGTGTACGCCATACCTATAAACGTACAAATAAATATCAACGGCGAAGTGCCAGGTAGCGACACGACGGTGATATTTTTTAAACACGAAATACAAATCTATAATTTCCGTGCATACTAAACGTTATCGAAAAGCGATTCAGCGTCCCATTCCCCAGACCCCTCTGCGAAATTAGTGGTTCTCAAACTAGGCCATGCGTCTGTTGAGAGCCTACAAATGTAAATATGGTGAATATGGGCTGTGCTGTAATTTAAGGCCTTCTATAGAAAAAGGTTTTGCCCGTAGTGCCCAAGCTGACCTTGTAGTTTGGGGATCGCAATCGGGGATCCCTATCGTCGTGATCAGCCCGCGCCAGGTTTAGTCGCTTCTTACGACACTGGCATCTCGTCATGGGGTCAGGGGATATATGCTTTCCCCGCTTAGAGAAGGATATTTGAAATGTTATGTTAACAAACATTGCACGAAAATTAAGCAGTTTCAACTCAGTCTCATCCGCACTTCAGCTGCAGTTGCTACGGAAGAATTTACACTTAACGTTTTATTACGTCAAGTCGGTCTAATTTTATGTTTGGTTAGCTATTGACGTGTGGGCTAGATGTATCCGCAAAATTTTACTGTCAGTTTTCGGAGAAAGGCACGTATTCAGTGTTGCGACGATTCCAGATTAGAACTAAATTATTATCTACTATAATATAACTATCATTTGTACCTTTTGTTATAGTTTGTACAAAGTGATAAGAGGATCGGTCTGAAAATGGTTACAAATAATGCAGAACTGTAATTCAATGCGAGATTTGTACCAAAAATTTGAGTATCACTGTACTAAAGGGATAAAATACTATTGGTATTCGTGTTGAGCGCGATACCGAACAACCCTTTATCAAGATCGGGGTAGCGGGTGACGTCGCCGACGCTCCGCACTCGGCATTTCATTACCACAAAAATTATTAAATTATTTGCGACCACACGCAAACTGCGATCACCGACACGAGTGTTTGTAATTCATACGGCCCTGTCTAAAGCACTTGTATCAACAACTATAGTGGCAAGACGGAAGCGTCCAAGACCACCATATGGTCAAATTGTATGTAGGTACCTACCTATGTATCTTGGAAATGTACATTCCTAACTATCGAATCAAACTACAATACAATACAATACAAAAATACTTTATTGCACACCACATATAGTCAAAAACAACAAGGTATAGGTAGGTTTATTACCCGAATACCCTCGAATTTAAATTAGACATTGCTCTCTGAAACATGAATTGCTCGAACTACTTCTGTATACTGACCACAAAAACCATATAAGAACTGAAGTAAAGTAGTATCTAGTAATAGAGCTGAAGTAAGCTTTCAGCTCGCAATGAATCGCAACGCGTTCATGACGCATCTGATGTTGCAAAGGTCATAAGCGACGATGACCAGTTACCATCACGTCTATGCAATAACAATGCGACATTGTATTATTATTATTATATTGTAGATATCCGGCTGATTGAAACACTTAAAATTCAAAATATATCAACAAGCAAGAGAAATCGATTTAGTACGTATATGTATCCCATATCTATGTATGTGCATCATTAGACCGTTATCGGAATAGAAACAGAATATAGGTAGGTACTATAATATAGAAGAACCTGTTGTTTTAACTGTAAACGAATACTCCATTGATTGTGAATCGTACCGCGATATTGGATTGGACAACAAAGTAAATTGCATTCGGTTCAATCTAACCTAATTGTTATATGTTATATGAGTTGCCATTTTTGTTTATATTTTTATGCGATTTGGCCTCTACACTAGCTTGTCAAACGAAAGATTTTAGATTCGATTGCAGGATATGAAGTTATTAATAATTCTCAGTGCGATGTAAGAGAACAAAAATGTTATAAAAATTTCTGCTTTGTTAATTACATCCTTTAAAAAAACGTTCTACATTTTTTTCTTCAAAATGGACTAAAATTTGTCGTCCTTAATTTTTTCTCTGTGAAGTAAACCAAAAATTAGGCTCCTAAATCTTTTTCTTCCATCTGCCAAAGCTTTTTATTAGTCGATTTACGTGAAAACTATTTGAATATTTGATAACATTTTAATTACGACAAGAACATATAAATTAATGTTTCAGCGATAGGTACTCAATTAAATTTCCTCTAGAGGCCGCCTACCTCTGGATACGCAAGAAATGCCTATATATATGGTATACCTATTATTATTACCTACTTTTAACCGTTACACCTTTATAATACTGTTAAGAACAAACTCAACGCATCCTAGCATTTTCTACTAATCGGTCTAAAGTCGCATGTGTGAAATTGTATTTATTTGTCATATAAATTTTAATTTTTCAGCTCAAATTTATTTAGCCCTTATCTACTGCTAATCTGCAATTAAATATTCGTTGCTTAACATATCTTTACTATCGTTCAAAGAACTATGAAACATTTACTTTTGTATGATTTATGAGACAACGCACTAGCTATTCCTGTCTGAGGTATTTTTGCTAAGTACCTAATTGTATTGAGGCACTTGTAAAGAAGCAAATGAACATGAAATTAATACACTCAGAATTAAAAACAGATATCTGTTTTCGTATCGATCTCGTTTATTTTTGTTTACTTTTTTTCTAATTGTATCTATATGTTTATGGAGATAGTCGTTTCTCTTTGAATTATGTTATTTACGTAGATACAACCGTTTTTAATTCACGCGGGACGCTGTGAAAGATTCATCTGCGAGGGAAATAATGAACGGTAACAAAGCACTTTTCATAATTGAAACGCGTATAAAGCTGGAGGGGGAGCTGCCGGTATTCGGTAACTTCTCGTGCCCAGCCAAACCCCCGTCTAATGGAAATGACAAGACTAATGTAACAACTGAAAACATTCCGTTGGACGAATCTAACAAAGCATTCATTTTCTGATGGCGGTAATCTCGCCGAAGGGCAGCATTGTTCGTGATTTTCTCTGCGGGACTTTTTTTCGCAACATTTTCTTCTGCTAAAAAAAGGGAAAAAAAATAGAAAAATACTGAACAGTATTGTCGACGCCGACGCTCGTGCCGTGATCGCGCAAAAAGGAGCCCCCGGATGACAACGAAATGACGGCGGCGTTCGCGGGTGGCCTCCCCCCTCGCCCCCCACTTGTAAAAATGTCGCCTGGGAAGGGGCGGCGTGCCTACGACAAGACGGCATTTTTACACGCCGTCGCCGTACCGAAAAATCTTATACACCAAGGTCAAATTGTAAAAAACTGTACTGTGTCGCGTCGTATGAAAGCCCACAACCGCGTGACACGCGCGATGCTGACTTTTTAAAACCCCGGATACTATAAATCGATAAGTACTCGTATATACCATACACGCTAAGAGCAAGAGGGTATAAATTGCACGAATTTTGCAATTCTTTGTGTCGGCAAGCTAAGGGGAGGGGTGTTAAGCGGTTTCCGCTTACTATTAAAGGAAATATCAAATTTTGGTTTTCACTCGGCGTTTGTCAAAATTTTGACATTATTTTGTATCTGTCAATGGGTAATATTTTTTTATTAAACTGATACGAATAGGTACCATCGATTCAAAACCCCGATATATAATATGTACCTACAATGAAAATAGTAAACTATAAATATTATAGATACAGTTTGGACATTTTACGTTCTAGCCTATAGAATATATGTAGGTATATGTAGGTAACAGCTAACGTAATGTTCTGTTCGTAAATTCTCATAGCTTCTAGAATCTTCTCGCAGTTTTATAATAATCGTAGAATCAAATCGTTTACCATGCGACGCTCTTTTGTATTTTTTAAAGAATAGGTAGGTATTTGATGATAGATATATGTAGATATATTTTTCCGCCACTTACAGTCACCTCAACCTACGGAGCTCGTTAGCGAACTTCAATCGGATTACAATGTTTCTAGAGATCGATTGTTCTTCATCTACGATGATTAGGTTATAATTCTCTGGGTATTTCGCAGTACTCCATATCTTTAACGCATATCAGAACGGAATATTCTTACAAAAGCTCAAATCGACAGTAACCCTTATAAAAATATCTTGAGATGACCCTCTCAGCGCCATCTCATCCCAAACTAAGCAAAACGGTGCAATAATAACCAGACAGCTAATGACCATTACGTTTAAAGAGTAGTACCTACATATACATATTATGTACCTATACACGAGTGTGGTTTGGCTACTGACGGCTGGAAATCTTGAGCAATAATAAATAATATTTGGTAACAATCTGCAAACTAATGTCCTTACATCCTATTTTGTTTATCGGTAACGAACTGAAAGAGTTCATTCACATCATCATGTTGCAGAACGCGTCAATCAGGTCCTGGCGCAGACGATCTATGAGCATATTGCAGACGGTGACGGTGTGGACGTGTTGTCGACTTCAAAGAAGTACCAGAATGTTCCGACGAGCACCACGCCTGAAAAACTGTTCTCCAAACGAGTCCATGGTAAGTTCCATTTATAGCTACGTCGTACTATTTAAAGCACATCGTTGAGTCAATATCAAATGATGTCGTTTTTAATATCCACGTCATGAAAATTATGTGCGAAGAGTTGTTTTCATTTTAAGATAAAACTTGTCCACAACCGAGAACCTCAAACGAGTCTATGGTTAGTTATATTCATAGTTACATCATGCTTTAAAAAGTACAGCGGTGAGATAAAACGAAACGATGTAGTTTTTTATAGGTAATCGCCTTACGAAACTTAGTTGTGAAGAATTGTTTCCCATTTAGGTTGAGACTTGTCGGTTTACCAATTTTTTAACGAATATAGTTGCAGTGTTAAGCTTAAGATTGTATGAGTTTTTCGATAGATAAAAAACAACATGGCGGACACCATATTGAAATTGCGTCCACTTAAGTAATCATTTCGAATACCTTTATAATCATTGTCAAAGAAATAATTTAATTAATACAGATGCATTATTACAATAGCAAATCTGTAAAAAAAATTTATGTTTTTCAAAAAAGTGCAGATAATATTAATTGAAAATGTCGCATAAAAGCTTGTGACAAGACTGGTGTTCATACATAGTTAGTTTTAAATTTAGAATCATTTAACTTATAGTTTATGCAAACTGATTGAACTAAAATACAGTAACAACAATGTTTCTAGTCACATTGCGGAAAGCCTACACATTTGTATACAGTTATGATCGTTACACTTACACTGACACGTACGATATAGCTAGTTCCTACGGTTGGAAAGAAATACATTGCGTGTTCATTTACGTTTTGTATAAGTCTCAATGAACGTTTATCGCGTCGAAATCTCCGGTCCGTACAGCAGCCGTGCTAGTACAACAACACGTTCAGCGGTGCTCAGCGGGCGTACGTCTCACTCGAATGCCTCACCATATTCAAATTATCAGATCTGTCGATCAGGGCGCGAACGAGACTCGATATCCCATTATGGCGCTTTTTGCTCCACACTCGCCGCGTAAAATTAGTTGTATTACGAATGTGCGTTACGTACAAATGTCGGCTATTGTTCGACATTGAGCTGCGCATCTGCTCGCTCAATTGTATGGAATCGGAATTAGATTTCAAGTGAAGCGTTGTGTTTTTTTTTTCTACGGCGCCGTGAACGTTAGCTAGATGGGTTTGCGTTATGGTTATGAGTTATCTTTGATATAATTCAATGGAATGTTTAGTGGTGGTAGTAGTAGTAATGAGATGGTCGCAAGCTGTTCGTTGCAATCGACTTGACACGAGGCCCTTCAGTGGCGATGTCCATCGGAGTTGTATCTAATGTACATTTCATATGTTTGGGTTTTGCATAAAACAAACTATGGGCGGCAAATGATCTTTGATAGAAAATGAATCTGTTCGATTAAAGGAGGATTTTTAAGGAATTTTGTTTTGCGAAACATTTGCCTAACATGACGACATTAATCTTTTTCGGTACTTTTGAAATAAGACTCATAAAATACATGTAACATGCCACCCACGACTTCATTTAAGTCTTCAAATACTAAAGTTAACCGTTTAAAGTATATATTTTACCAATATCTATGGATAGGTTAATAATTACCCAGCAGATCTCATCCAACCCCTAGTAGGTAATAGCGGCTGACTGACTCTTGCCGAGTATTTTGTTACTTTAAACATTGGAATTACAATAAAAGAGGTAACATTGGTGATGACTGCGTAATATCTAGTTTTCCTCTTCGCCTGTTTCTTCTGTCACGTTATATGTAAGCTTGTGTTTATTTTAGTATCTATATACATTTGCATTGTAGAAGTAAATCAAATTGTTTTCATTCGATATCGTTTTGAGGTGGTAAGTAAACGCGTTAAGTCAAGATTAAGTCACATATTTATTGATGTCCTCACAAGTATTATATATCCTTCTCATCCTATAACCTCATAAGCATGTTCTGATCTCTAACGCATTATTTTGTAAAATCTGAGATCCGTAACGTTCATTGTTCATTGAACATTACAGGCTTTCAGGGCCCTCGCTACGTCTACATATCAAAATAATGTATAACACTGATGGAACCCATTAATATATTTGTGCATTGCATCGAAGTGAAATTAACAGACATCAATTTGCGGTGTGTCGAACGACACCGTAACAAGTGTCGGAACATAATAAATAATTAATATCACCCGACACGACACACGATGACAAGCGGCGGGTGACGGCGACGCGACTGTGTGTGTGCAACTTGGCCACGTTGACTGGACAGCTATGTGTGTGTGCGTATGTGTCACGGAGCCTCGGCCAATCATCACCTTTCGTGTGAAATGTGGGCGTGGCCTAACACCCGCTATGCGTCAACCATGCGATCGATTAACGTTGCCGGAGACAGGCAAACGGATATTTTTTTCAGCTTTTCACTAATACGCCTACAATGTCATTTCGTCACTGCAAACAAATTTTAGCAAGTGTTGCCAATGAAATGTACAATACAATATGAGTTTTCACTGATTTGTACCTAATTTTGAAGTTCCTCCGTCATTGACATGTAGGTAAATCATATTTTGTCCTTAACACCAGCAAACCGTAGTCCTCTTTACACATTGCGGACTTCATTTTGCTTTAATATAATCATGAAATATTTGAATAATTGTTTATAATTTTTATATAATTTCAAGACCTAATTCTATGGAAGTAACAAGTAAAACTAATAATTGGATATTTGTACAAACATCAACTTTTGAACTTGGTAGAAGTAGGTACATTTTTTGTGATTTCATGTAACTTTTTGCCTCATTGTTTGAACTTTATAAAACCGGCTTTTAGACCTAAAAACAACCGGTAAGGAAGTTGGTCTTTTTATTATATATTTTTTTGGAGAAGAGAGTAGCAAACGAGCCAGCAATAGTCGCAAGCGCCCGCTGCCACCCATTGGTAGGTACTCAAAGATTTAGACAGCAATAATGAAACAGAAATAAACTTCGGAAGCATTTGTCAACATTTATCAAAAATTAAATAGTTTACAACAATAATACGTAACATCACGCCTAAATACAAAGTCACGGTTTTCTGTTTTAAAAACCGCAACAGTAACATTTGTTTTCATTTAGATACTACTCACTGAGTAGGTAGTAGATACTCAGCATGATTCTATTATCGAAATTCCAAGTAAATGATTCGCAGTGATTGCAATTTTGTTATAGCTAATGATTTTTTTGCCCATAAAGCCGCGCTGACATGTCTCTATTTGATTTGATTGCAACTAAAGATATATTTGAACATGTCCTGGCAACTGTCACAGTTTATATTTCGTCCCTAGTAATTTTCAATTAAATTTTGAAGTCCTGTAAAGTTCTATTTTTAAAATTTTTGCAAAATTATTATAACTGTAATAAGCTACAGATATCGTTATATATTAACGTACTTTAGTGAAACACTTTGAATTCGTCAAAAACAGATTGAAATTTTCGTCGTTTCTGACACAATTGAAGTGTTGCTATTGTAGAAAATTACCGAGTTGTAATATTTTCATTACTTTGAAAATGGGCGTCTACAATAAATGCAAGAAATAAATTAAAACTATAGATCAAAAACTTTGACCCAAGGCCAAAAAAGTGCTTAGACTTGACTATCGTTAATTTCTGTATAAGAATCGCGAGCTAATAAAAATGTGTGTACCTAAATGCTCAGATTGAAAGTTTTCTGAAAAACAAAAAGAACGTTGTAACGCACTTCCGTCGCGGGTTATACCTATGCTCCGGTATTTAACTATCCTTTCATTAATTGTAGGAAGGATTTGAAACAATACATTGATAAGAAATCAGAAGAGTAGTGAGAATGATTGCTCGCTTATATTAATTAAAGTTTAACGGCTGAAAGCTCTGATAGATACTCTTAAAAAAATTCACCAGCTCAAAGATAGTATAAATTATAAGTCATCGAAGTACGACGAATTCAAGCAAACTCTCGATAGATAAATTAGGTCAAATGTGTGGTTTAGAGCACGAGAATAAGATTTTACAATCTCAAGTATCAGGTCTCTACAACATATTAAATCAATTTGAACTTTAGCTTAGAAATTTGGTGTGTTTCTGAACGTAAATTGAAAAATTTAAAAACTTGTATATAAACTTACAGCAACGACAAATTGCAAGCTGCTACAGAACAAATTACGAAGTCAGATAATTATGTACCTATCTTTTACGTATGTAGCGTTTGTGCCTACCTTTCTCTTTAAACTAGAATGAAAGAATAAAAGCACACAAGAAGTAGTAGGTACTACCCATACATTAGTACTGCGTATAAATAATATGCCTGTGATTACTCCATGCACTATAGGTATTTATTCGTTCCCTAACCGCAAAGCTAAGCTCACTTTCCCTCGTCATTGTACAACCAATGTTACTCTTAAACCATCAAACGTGGCGGTAGAAAGCTTTTCGAGTGTTGCCAGCGTCGAGTATTGCGTTTCCCATTACAATGGCACAGCGGGGCCTTAAAAAAAGTGAAAACGTGACATTTTCCTCGTACATTTAGGCACCTAAACCGTTCGCAAACAACATTGAGAGTTGTGCGAGTAAATGAACTGGGGAGGGGTCCTAAACAAAAGGTGCGAGCCCCCCGCCCCTGGCCAAATCGACCCGACCCCGAGTGTAGGTGGCGGGGTGACCATGAGCGATTGGAATTAATGTACTGTCTCGTAATCTGTTTGCATATCGACTTGATTGCAAAGTTGCTTAATCACGCTAAAGTGGCAAATAATATCAATCAATACTTACATCAAATATTTCTTATTTAGTATGTGGTTATTATGATTAAAACTTTGTTTAATAACATTACTACAGATAAAACGTTGCGTAGGTATATATGCCACAATGGTTGGGAATTGTTTTCTTTTTTAAACAATTCTTAAGTAAACAATGACAAATTTATAACTTAGTAAGGATGTGGAAAAACGTGTTACTTGACTATATCGGTCGTCTGAGACTATTTTGTCGGTTATTTTTATTGAGCGTTTAAAAGAGATAAATACACGTGTTAGAATATAGAAATTGTTTTATGAATATCTAATGTAATTTAACTTTTTTACCATTTGAGCATTTATTGTAGTATTATAACGCTTGTTTACTAAAACATTTCGCCTTCAAGTTGGCTAAAAACGACTTTCCACTCTTTTGCGAGTTGCAAGTGCATCGAAAACGTGCACCCAATATGTAATGTTACAAAAATCATTAATGTTCCTTAATACGCTACATTTTAAATATTTTGTAAAACTGACATTTATATTACATACCTACATGAAAATACAATTGTAATATGAAATTGTGTTAATTTTCAACTTAAATCCAAATAGCAATATAAGTAATTAGGTATGTTCACTTAATTAATTCGATACCTAACATTTTATTCAACATGATTTCAAATATCGATCCATTCACGAATTTCATCGACTAACTAAATGTTGTAGGTACTAAGCTTCTAATGAAATAGTTGTAATATCTCACATTCCATTAGCACAAATTGAAACAATAGAGCACAGTAGTTCCGTGGCTGTACTAAACTAAATTAATGTAAGGTAATTTGAATCGAAAAATGAAGTTTTTTTTTTCATTTTATCCATTGATAAAGGCCACTTTTCTAAATTGATATACAGTTACGGTTTGTGGTTGAAGATCTATACCTATTAATAGTTTTCTTAATATTATACAATCGCGTATTAGAGATATACTATGTATTAATGCTAAGTTACACAAGAAATATGTTAGTAGGTAATCGTTTCGCTTATAAAATAATTTAAATGTATAGGTGTAGGTAGTTTGTAAATATAATGCTCAGCGAACAGTAGCTACAAAAGGGTACGATCTATGCGACTTAGAATAAAGAAATTCTTCACATGACTCGTTTGGTAACTAGTATTAAAAACTATGGTTAAGTTATTTCGTGAGACCCTTCTAAAATATATATTTTTTATCTATATCACTTTTCACATGACTTAAAATTATTTGGTAATTAAATTGAATTACAATTCATCCCCTTATACAACTTTAATGTTCTATGTTTAATTATTAATATATGAATAACAATTGTAAATAGGTAAAAAAAAGAAATGCGTATATCCATTAAAAATTGGTTAACCCGTATTGGATAATATTAAATAAATATGTAATTGATGCTTAATTTTCAATCGTAAAAGCATGGTGTCGACCCTCACATTTGTACCTCATTTTACCATTTCAATTCATTACAATTAAATACTTATTCTCAAGAGCCGTCTCGTATTTATTTATTTCATGCATTAGCATTCTTACTTAACAAACACTAAAGTCTATAGTTGTACAACATTTCAATCCTCATATATACACCATAAACGATGACGGTGACAAGACAGTTCATAAAAAATAGCCTGAACAGAATAATTGTGAAATTACGTGTCCGCGAATAGACAAAAAGCATGGTGAGCGTACGCACAGGGTGGTTGTGCTTTTTCGTAGCGCGTGTCACTTGTGCGGCGGGGCGCGGGCGCGGCGGCCGACACTGCGGGCGTCGGGATCCGGCGTCCGGGCGCCGCGTTGCCATGGCAACGACACCGCGACACCACCCCCCGCTACAGCCAGGGCTGCCACGCACTGCAGCATATCTTACTTGATACATTCAGTCAAAATATCACAGATACCTACTGATAATAAATATAACAGATGCTGACAATATATATAATATGCAACAGAGAAACAAAACGGATCAGTTAAATGAAATGTATTTATAAAGCGTCTGATATACCCAGTTGTGGCCGAGAAGCGAATGATTAACACATTATAGGTACTTACAATTGACAAAATATTTAAAATATAGGTTGTTCATATGCTTATACCTATAAAACTACATTACATTTTTATTTCATTACTCTTCATTTCCAATGCTATGTAGACTAGAAACTTTGTATTACGACTTTTCAAAAAATCGGCAACCCTGCTCACACTGTACCCACTTTGATAACCGCCCGCGGCGCAAAAGCGACTCTAAGGACGAGCCACACCGTCGACAATCACATAACAAGCGGCTTATATACACAACCCCACATAAGGGTCGACTACATAAGACGGCACCGCCGCTACGGTCAGGCGATGTAAATAACGCGAGATAACTTCGAGAGGGTCTAAATGGAATAGGGAATCGTGTTTTGGAAAGTGCCCCGGAGAGAGAATGTTCTCGGTTGTTAGCCCCGATAAGGGGCCGGCTTACATGTTAAGTGAAAGTCGATATGGGGATTAGGTTGGACGAAATTTGATTACGTCGGAACGGTCGTTTAGGGGCCAGCTAATGGCATGCCGGGTAACGCCGGGGTTCTAAAGTTGTATGTCTGCTCTAAAAATTTACCTTGAACGTTACGTAGGTAAATCGCTGCAAAACGAACGGAAAGACAGAAACATTATCTTTTAAAGAGTCACTACACCCACTCAAAAGGGATAACACAAAGCGCTAATGTATGAATGTGCAATTGACCCTTTATACCCGGAACACAAAGTTGATTACAGCTTTTTGAATGGAAAGAGATAAATGAGAATTGAATAAAGAATGAATATTTTTTTTGTAACACATTACAGCATAAGTAATATTTTTATATTAATTTTTTACTTATTAATAAACTTGTTCATTAATTCCTTATTTGTTGAAAATGAATTGAATGACATTTAACTAATTTACTTTACAATTATCATCATCCTGTTTCAGTCCACTGCTGAATAGAGGCCTCCTCTAATGACGTCACACCCTATCCTTGTCTTGCCGCTTCCACCATTATCATTATCAGCCTAGCTCAAACCACTGCTGGACATAGGCCTCCCCCACTGAGCATCATCGCGCCCGGTATTAACTAATTCATTGTACACTTATATTATTCTTAACATTATTTAACACTCAATTTCATTCATATACGTCTATAGTTTTCCACAACCGTCAATGTTTCGCTAAATGAGCGAAATAGTAGGTATTTGGTATAGTCAATAGTTTTAGCCAATCTTCAGTCAAACCGATGACTTTAATCTAAGTTACATTGGTTACTTCAATCTTTAACTAGTTTAATCTCAATGATGCAAGCTACTTGTGAACTTGGAATTGAGACGTAACAGGTTTAGGACTTATTACGAATAAATATTGACTGTGTTAGTCCTATATCAATCTATTAATTTTTAATTAAGATTTTATTAGTATTTAAACTATGGACGAATAAATATAAAAGATTAACTTGTACTTATAGCCAATACCCATTTCAGAAAATGTTTTTGATTTCGGTCTACTTTCGAAAAATGATATTTAAAATTTGACCTTCCAAATTTATCCATAACTATAGGTACCTACTTTGTTATATTACACACACAAAACCCAATGGAAACTTCTAACGCCCCAACTTAATGCGTCATACTTAAATAAGATAGTAGGATGCTTTTTATGGTCTCGATACTTAACTAACCTCGAAAAGGATTGTAAGGGTAGGATTGGATTTAGTCTTGCTTAGTCCAATTAGTATAAGACGTTAATAAGACTATTAGTTCAATTGGTAATAGGGCGGTAGGAGCTGTTATTGTCAGTTAGTCTGGATAGATGTCTGCCTACCCCGTAAGGGAGTTGATGTGAAATACGCATGTATGTAGTCTGGCAAGAATTTGTTAATAAGATTTGTTTTATTTATAATAAAACTATAAATATAGGAAGTGTTAGTATCATTAGGCCAGTTAATTCGCTTTAGTATAATCACAGTTAACAACAATTATTGTCTGTCCTGTTCAAAGTTTATCACAGACGCATTGCTTCTGAAGACTGAAATCATCAATTTTAGTATACACGTGTTGTTTCGACCGCAGTTCTCACAATAAATTGTTTCATTTAGCAACACCTACCCCATCAACATCAGCCTACTCCCGTCCACTGCTGGACATAGGCCTCTCCAATACAGCACGGCACTGAGCTCAATCTTCATCTCTATAAACACCTACATAGTAAATGATGTTCTAATGTCTATGTATGTACATAGGTATTTTTTAAATATACTGCAGTACAAGTGAGACTTAGCGTATTAACACGTATCGCCTTATGGCCGTCTTGTCCAAACCTTCCGCGGTGGTCGTCTGCAAGGAAATAATTTAAAAAATATTACATGATTAAGTATTCATACATTAACACATGAATAAAATTGTTTGTACCTACTGCTTTTAAAAACATTGCGTGCATGCAGTGTGAGGTGGAGCTCAATTTAATTTTTTTTAGAAACCAAGTGGACATCTAATCTTAAGTAACCAGTTCTTTTTATGTAACAATTTGCGACATTTCATTTAATCCGTTCAAATAAAATCAGTTACGTGAACAAGGAGTACCTACGCAAATTTCGATGTTGGTTCGGCCGAACCTAGAAGACGAACCGAACGATTACAGTTTCGAAGTGAAATGGGGTTCCAGTCCCACACAAAATACATTCAATGTCCTTTTGTTGAAATTAGAGATTTGCCATAAAAACAATTCACTCTATTGCTCGTTCGTAGATCGAGCATTTAGCGACGATTCTTAAAAGCAGAGTGGAAAGATCAAAGGGTATGTGTATTTATGTGTGTGTGTATGTGTATGTGTATCTCTGTATACGTGTGTACAGCTGCACATTTTTTTCGCTCTCTTATAGCACTCTTGATCTCGAAATTGATTGGTTACGAGATTGGGTCTTCGATCGGCCAAATGGACGTGCAATCGAAATGCGACTGACCCGGTTCAGGTTGGTTCTTCGCCAAACATTTTTTTACGTTTGGTCGTTACGTTTTTACATTTTTACACGTCTGGTGTATATTGTGTACGTATTCTATTGTTCGACAATCATTTATGATAAATGACAACGTAAAATGTGTACAATCTTATATCTGGTCTTTTCCATCGTCTCAAAGTTGAATGGTAGAAAATATCATTGGACATTGAATACGCCGTTGTCAACTTTATTTTTAAGATAAAATAATAATTAATTTAAATAAATAAATATTATTCTAATACTAGATATTTCTTTTATTTACCTAGATGCCTAGACCCAAGACCCAAGAAAATAAAATTCGTATATATATTTTTTTTAATTCGTTTCAATTTATAACTGTGACATATGTAGGTATATAAATATTCTTTACACCCGTAAGTACATTTTTAAGCGGATAAAAACTTTAGTAAGATATTCATAATAATGAGCTTAAACTGCTTTATCATAATTCAATGAATCACGACAACAGATAATTAATTCTATCCACAGATTGAATTTTTCACTTATAATAAAATCAATTTTTTTACCGGATATTACAATTTCCTTTTCAAACCCCAATTGAACAGTAATTAATGTAACTCACCACAATCACCTCGTCGGGGAAAAACTCCCGCACGTGTATCGACGTCCTGCCGTTTTGTTCTATTTGTACGTGCGTCAGTCTGTTGCCTTCGATTGTTACGACAGATTTGACCTGGAACGAATACGTAAGGAAGTTTAATTAAGCAAATAGCAGTTTTAAAGAGAAGTTTCCTCGAAAAGTTCATTTCAATATTTACACCTCTATACTTCTAATATTAGGGTATTGTTAAATGACTTTTCAATAGTAGACTACTTACTGCCTCCTGAATCCTGAATTAGGTATATTTCCGTCGGGCACTATTGGATTTTTCTAACATTGACTCTGTCTTAAAAAATTCTAGCAGGCAGGTAGCGGCTCGGACTCCTTATCTTTTGTATTGCCCAAAATAATCATTTATGATCATTATTATTGTATTTCGAATGCGTTACAAGTAATAGAGAGACCTTGGAAGTGTTCAGTAACAATAATAATTGTCGGGGTCTGTGCCCGGTGTATGCCAATAGGCTCACCACCTATTCCATGGGACGTAAACGTAACTGGT